>VXAZ01009925.1:675036-778898 GCA_013399875.1 Gymnorhina tibicen
GGGCGGGGCCGCGGCAGGTGACGGTGACGGCGGCGGCCCCGGGAGCGGCCCGGCCGGGGGGTGGCGGGGCCCCGGTGCCCCCTGCCTGGCCCGTGCCACCGAAACGCCCGGGCGGGAGGAGAGCGACCCGCGACCCAGCGCCGGTGCCTCCGCCGCGGCGAGCGGAGATGCGCAGTGGCGCCTCCGGGGGCACTGGGTCTAAGCCAGCTCCGGCTGAGCTGATCCATCCACACATCCATCCATCATTGCCCGCGCGCTGTCACCGCACTCACAGCAACTATTTCTATAGAAACAGGACAGCGGTGCTAGCGGCAGCGCGCCTGGCTGGAGAGAACGGGCTCCTCTCCACGGCTGAAGCCTTTCGCATTCTGCCCAGGCTCCCGAGCAAGAGCATCCCTCGGTCCATCCCGCATCCCTCACCCGGACGCTCCCGCCGGCTCAGCCGTGCAAGCTCGGGGGAAGCAGGCAGGCAAGACGGGCCCCTTGTGTCTCCAAAGAGGACGGTGTGAGAGAAGTGCAGACGAATTTAAGATGTGATCACAGCCCTGGGTTACAGCGCTCCAGGCAGCAGTGCACGTGAGTTGTGGATACCCGAAAGCCAAACTACCATCCACTGATAAGACAGCAAACAAATGCAAATGGTTCTAAAATAGTTTATCAAGAGATTGAATCCTATTTCTAAAATAAAACCATTTTCCCAGGAAGAGTAAAGGTGAAGAACCTCACTCAAGTCAGTAAATAGTTCACCCACACACCCCAACACTACTTTTTACAGCAGGCAAATTCCAAAGGCGGAAACAGAAATTCTTCCTTTCCTGAGAAAGGAGGGAGGGAGGGAGAGAGGGAGGAAGAAAAAACCTCACTTCCAGTCTTGCTTAATAAGCCACCAGAGCTTCTGAGCTGAGCACAGGAGAGAGAAAACACCTTGGCACAAGCAGGGATGGGAAGGCAGGAGCAGCAGGACAAAATCATGTCTTACCTGAGTGTGTAGTGCCTCACCTGTGTTATTGCCTCTGCTCAGGGGTTGGGAGGCAGGAACCAGAGGAAGAGTGGGAGACCAGGTGGCCTCCTCTGGCCCCAGGCCTGGAGCCCAGACCCGTGGTCGCTGAGGTTACACCATTCCTGCTCACAGTTGTGCAGCCAGAGATCTGACCTACTGGTCTGGCAAGACAGCCTGCTTGAGTCACCTCAATTTAAAAAAATAGTATTAGAACAAAAGGAAAATTTAAGGAATGCAGTGCCAGAACCCAGTCATTTAAGCTGAAAATTCACTGACTGAAAAGAGTTCAACTGCAGTAAAAGGCAATTCCCATCACAGCACACATCTCTGCTTGGCAGGGTTAGCAGCAGCTGGGGAGGACACGCTCAGCTTTGAGCCAGCATGGACATTCCTCGAGAGTGTCAGGTCACCCCTGAGGTCATCGGCGAGAAAGCGCTTTGCCGCTTGGACTGTAACTGCTTGTGCTGGAGCCAAAGGGACTTGTTTTCATTGCTGCCAGTCATGAGCACAAACGTTCGCTGGAAAAGACGGAAAGAGCAAGCCAAACAAGAGACTTGCATAATGGCATTGTATTAAAAAAGTCAGAACCCAAACAGGACAGCAGAGGACCTGGGAGCCAGTCCGGATGTGAAGTTAAACTCTTCACTTTTCCTCACCCTGTGGGTTTGTTCTCCCCGAACTTTTCCGAAACATGTTAGCAAATTAAGTTTTTAGCTGATTTTTTTTCACCTAAACATGTAACACTCAACAGGCAAATATTTTGCCCATATGGCTAAAATTAATCCGAGTTATAAACAACTGAAAACAGGTCTTTACAGTAGGAAGTATTAGGCAACTTTAATAATAGGTAGATCAAGCAGCCCCACCTATAATAAACACCAAATGCGCCTCCCTAGAACAGATAGCATTTAGATGAGTTGGTATACTACAAAACCAAATCATACTTTTAATTTTTAAAGATTTCTAGTTAATGAAATGCTCAAGACAGTTTTCAAGATGACTACTTTTTTAAAGGCTTTTTTTTCTTATTAGAAGAAAAAAAACCCACCTTGTCTTTTGTAAACTCTGCTTTTCTTCAGAGCACAAGGAGTGTCTAATTCCTTAGGCTGAACACAAATTTAGTGACTGAACAGATTGAATGGAAATAAAGCAATTTATACCACCTGAAAAAATGGTGTCATCATCTTCATTACAAGCCCTCAATTCTACAGAGTTTGGACAAAGGTAGGAGAGAAAGTTAATAGTGACACTCCTGTCACATTAAAACCAAGTTATATTTGTTTCAAAATTAAGCACTCTGTTAGTTAAACTCTCAAAACAAAACCCTGCAATTAATTACCACCATCACATAAAACTAGCATGATGCATACGCATATGTAAGAAAGGCAAATAAAAACTGAACAGGCAACGCTAGTTTTTAGCATTATTTAACTCTTAAGTGCTTGAATTTACAGCCCTTAGTATTCTTTAAAAGGCAGCAAGATGTATAATTATTTAATTAGCACAGTAAGACACACTATTTATTAAAGGACCAGGAACACACTGCTGATAGCTGAACTGCTCCCGACTGAACCAATGGATTTATGCTGCCATACACAGCAAGAACAGGGAAAACCTGAACTAAAAAGTTGTTTCAGGTTTCTTCTGCTCTATATCTATCTCTGTATCTGTTCTATATCTGATCTCTGCACTTAATTAAGAAATGTTATCAGACCACCACTGGGACCCATCTCAGTCCTACCAACCAATGTTACAGGGGAACGCTGCAAAGATTCTCCTGATCTCTCTTTCTGCTCCTCCTGGAATATCAAATACTCCCTTTCCTCCAGTAGCTATTCTCTTTAAAACAGATTCTCATCAAGAGATGAGACTGAGTGTATCTGCTCAGAAAACAAGCTTCTGTTCACCTACAGCCATTATAAAAAGTTGAATGCTCACTTGATGCTGAGAACAAGTACTTTACAGAAATACACCACCAAGAGCAGACAGCACAGAATTGTTGCTGCTCCTGCTCCCCCTTCTTACACTTCTTTTTTAGAAAGGCAGCTGAAGTGTAAAAGGCAATGCTTCTGTGCCAGCACTCCCAGCCATGGGAAACAAAGGATTTGCAAATCACAGACTGAGTTTTCTGGCCAAGGCCACTGCGGTGCGAGGTTCATACACTGCTGCTCTGCGCCTCAGTGCAGGGGCTCTGATGAAAACAGCAACACATCACTTTCCCTTTCCACTGCTTCTCCACCAATTTATGCTCTTCTTCTCCAAGGCAGGCACAAGCCATCCTACTTGCTACTCCTACGCTACAGGGTAAGTTACTTCCTTCACTTGCTTCAAACTATTGCCATGATGACAAAAACATGTAAACACCCTCTGTCTCCCTGGCCATTTGGTTTCCACACAAGAGTCATGGAAATAAAGAGGAAGAACCTTGGTGAAAACAGGTGTAGAGAGGTGAACAAGAGTGCTGTCACAGACAAGAGAACTCTGTTTCCTGTGTACTCCTAGCTTTAACACCAGAGCAACCGGAAAGAAGACAAAGATGTTAAAGAGCAACTGACAAAGCCAGGTAATAAGAAACGTTAGAGATATAAACCAAGCAATAGTCAAATCCTCTGTAGATCTTCTAATAAAAAAAAACCACCTTTCAATCTGACGCAACTTAGCTACCAGTAGTTGAGTAAGTTTAGGGTGGGAGCTACCACAAAATATGAACAGATTCATGACTAATATAAAAATTTTCATGACTAGTACAACCCTTAAACCAAGAATGCAACATGGAAAAGATAACCAGACTAAAAAAAACTAAAACCAAACCTAAAGATAATTGCAGATCAGGAATGCTAAATAATTACAATACCTTACACTTCTTGTAACACCACAACAAGGAACAAGAGCAGATAAGCAAAGCATAAAATCCAAATACGCCCCCCATTCAGTTCAAAACAGAGTTGAGGGGAACATTTAGCTTTCCTTTTACATTACTTTGATCACTTTTGAAAGGACAGACAGACTAGAGATAAGGTTTCTGGGAAAACCAGTTGACTGAAGATTGAAAAAAAAGCTGTTACTTTAATGATGCTGGTGTGTTACTGTACTCTGCTTGTGTAGATCTCTTTCCAAATAAAAATATAGATACATTCATAATCAAAAAGGTTTTCTGTAAGGGGCTTGTCAAAGCATGAAGTAGGCCAAAGAGCATTTTTAGAGCAAAAAAGCTGTTTGTAGAATTCAGATGAACAAAATAGCAGGAGCAACAATTTTCAAACAAGCCAGGAGTACAGATAACTTCTAGTATGGTCACTGAGAATCAAAGCAGCTCCCCAAGTCTTTGGTATAGCAGCTACAACAAGTGTATCTGAAAATGTTATTAATTGCTTTGAATTCTTCATCCCAAGAAACCTCACACAACACCCTAAGCATTAATGTAACAATTTGTTAACAGAGATGAAATCTTTCACAAACAAGTCTGTCCTAGGTGGGTATGGCCTCCTCTAAAAACAACAAAACCACAACTGTCCACCTAGACAAAGGCCACATGACAAGCCCAAGATACTTATAAAGCTTTTTTGCAAGCATCAGAAAGCCTGACAACCATAATTACCTCCAATTTGAAATGCTGGAAGTGTCTTTTCTCTTATAATCTTGTGATGCAAGTTTCTAAATTTGGTTAGATCTAAAAAGCTAATTTTAAGTATAAGATACGAGCTTGAATTATTTCATAAGCACATATATTTGAGTGGTGACAAAGAAAGTTGCAGTACTACAGCAGGCTATTGATCAGCTGAACAGAGAACCCCCCTCACTGAGGCCACCCATTAGAACAGCTGCTTTGCTGAGCAAAATGAAAGTTAATTCTTCCTTCCCCCCAGTATTAAACAATACACAGACAGGTTTTAGCAAGTAATCTCTTTGGTCCAACCTTTTCTTCCAGGTGAAGAGACTCCAGCAGTTTTAAGCCATTGCAAAAGTTTAAGGGTTACACAATGCCACATGGGTCAGTCTTTCATAAGGCAGCTGCAGATTCAAGTTCACTCTTACCACTTTTGACAGATGAGTTCCTTCTGAGCAGAAACTATCCTAGGCAAGAGACACGTGAATCTGAGGGAGAAACCAGGAGCACACGTTCCTTATGTACCCTTTTCCTGCAGTGTTCTGACAGCTGATACTTCAGCTGTGGTCAGTGGGTTTGCATTCTTCACCCCTGCAATAATGCATTTCCTGGCTCAACTCTACAGTCACATAGCTCCCTTTCCTTGCACCGTCATACCACACACATGCCAGGATTCAGAGACAGTGGAGGTCAATGGCTTCATAAGAACTGTAAATGAAATTTAATTTCCTTTAAAAGTTCAAGTCAAGAACCACATATACTGAAAGATTTGTTTCACTATGGATTTAGTTTCCAGTTGAACTTGCACATTATTAAATTAGCATCATCACCTAGCACTGCTTTATGAGATATTCTTGGGCAGTGACAACTCACAAAAACAGGACTAAGCTGTCACTGCAGAAGCTCCCTCCTACTTTTAACCATCACAAGTCAACAACATTTGACTGCAAACACGTTTAATATGAATACAAAATTCACATAGGATATACATTTTAGGGAACGTAACTGAGCTATTACAAGAGATTCTGACAGAACAAAAACATAAAGAAGGCTCTGTCAGGCCAAGAATTTAATGAGGAATGATTAAAAAGTTTGATTTACAGTTACATTACAGTTGTGTTAAGCACTGAAAACTTTAAGAATGTCAGCTGAAAGGCGTTTGAACGTACAGTACATAAATCATACAATCCACACCATTGTAAATAACATATTTGAAGTATTTCATTTTACTTAACATAACATAAAGCAACATAACATGTGCAAATGAGGACTCCAATATATTGAATTTAAAATGTCTATTATAAAACTGACAAAATTTTACATTTAAGGACTACAGAAATGATGAAGAAATTAAAAATGTGTGCTCCATTTTACTCCCATTACTGAAGTATGCTTTTCAATTAAACAGAAAAACATACTGGCCCAATTACCTCTCAAAATCATACCTGTCCATGAAGTTTAACTAAAGCTCTAACTTGCTCTAAGTGTACAATGACACAGCATTTACAGTCTTCCCCTTGCTGGGAACTGACAAACTATTACATGAAAGGGTTCTTAGATTATGTACACTGGTGGAAAATACTATCTTATAAAAAGGCACATACCTGTGATTTAAGGCTAGTACGGTATTTGTTTCATAGACAAAGAAACATTTTAAATGAAATTAGTACATTTCATGGTTGGCCTCACTCAGCAAACCACTTGGTGCAAAGAAAAAGCATGTGCTCAGAAGCCTCAGACTGACAGTGATTCTTGCTTTAGTGTTTTTTGTTTGTTTTTTTAACCCTTTGATGGAAAGGTACATTTTTTAAAAAGGCATTTGCTGCAATTCCACTTGTCAATGAGCCATCTTGCTACTGTTGCCTTATATGCAGACATCACATATAGGCCTTATATTATTCATCTGCAAAATATTCTTTTAACTTTCTCCTTTTTTAAAAGTCATATGAAAATTACTAAAGATGTTTCTCTATATTCAGCTATAAAATACCAGATGTTGGTACAAATCATGTAAACCTCCATTTGGAAATATTTTGACTAGCCACCAAAATGACCAGAAATCACAAGCATTATTTGTCAGTGCAAATCTATAATAGTTTTGTTTTCCCTCCCTCTTTCCCTCCCCCATCCCAGTTACAGAAATAACCACCAACCTTTACATACAAAAGGAGTGCTTTATATTTGAAATTACAGAAATTACATTTGGTTACCTTCAAGTCACCCACTTTCCTATCAAATTTAGTTTTACAGTATTATAAAAGGGGAAAAAATTTAAAGCTGTCCATTCAAGAATCACTACAACAGTCCTTCAACCCCAACCCTTAATTATTCTCAGATTTAAAGATTTTTAAGTTAACATTGGGTCCTCTTCTATGATCTGATTACTGTTCTTCAAGCCAGGACGGGGCATCTGCTCCAGGAGTTTTCAATTTGATGTGGAACTGTTTAAGTGTCTGTTCAAGCTGCTTTTGATTGCCAGCAAAGTACGCCGCAATGGCATTGTGGAACAGAACAAGCTGATTGTGCAATACCTTCACCTGCAGGCAAGGAGAGAGACATTAAGAGGAGGAGGCTGATGTTAACATCATCAGAGGTCAGTTATAAAGAAATAGGTGTATTTGAGATGCCCAGACTTCCTGTAGATTTATTTAATAAAAGCTTAAAAATACAGATATGAAATGCAAATACGAAATTCTTTAACGTTAAAGTGATTCAGAGTTTTCATGAAGTTTAACAGTCAACACCAGCTCAGCATACACAGAGCAAACACAATTCACTGAACAGCATAATGTTATCAAATATCAAACACTTGATTACAAGTACTTGATGCCTTGAAATCAGATGCCAAACCTCTAAGATGCATGCCTGCAGGCCAAATGGACTTCCCTGAAACAGTACATGACAAGGGCATTATCTGAGTACACAGTTCATGCGTTTGCCCCCCTTGCAGAGAGTTGCTGCTTTCCAGCTCATGTATACCTAAGTCAAATTAAACTGATGTCCTTCTCCCAGCAATACTTCTTGCCCATCTCCTGTAACACAGGATTATTTACAGCACTCTGTCAGTATCTTGACTCTAATTGTGCAAAGTAGTCATGAAACACACCTGTCACAGCAGCAACCAAAACCTGGGGAGAAGAGCACAAGGGCAGCTGGAGTTTTTCTCTTCCAGCCTAGGCTGGGATAACAAGCTACAGCCTGAGTGATGAAGTCGAAGTTAAGCAAATGTTACATTTCCATCCTAGCACACCAGGAAAGCTGAAGTTGTGAATGGACAGCAATATGCTGAAAAGGCATCTGTCCAGTTTCTCCTGCAGCCAAAACCTGTCCTTTTTGTTCCTGAGTGTACTCTCAGCCCGGCACCACCTTACTCTTTTGTCAGGCCCCACATCCCCGCGGTGGTGGCCCTGTACCTGTTTCCAGCCTACAAGGTGTCGAGCCCAGCAGCAGGTAGCCAATGTAGAAGGGAAGGGAGGAACAAGGTGGCTGACTGAGCCCCGAGGGAAGAGGTGGGAGGTAACAGATTAAGCTTTCTCTACTCAAATTTTAGATCACTGCCTCATCTCTCAGCAGTGACAGTCCACAAGAGACAGTCTACTTCTGTCATGCTGGGAATCAAAACTGTCCTTGGGCCAGGTTTGGCCTATGCCTACCATGGCCCAGGCCTGTTTTAACAGGTTGTTACTGGCTACTGTGCTTCTCTGAAATGCATGCAGCTCAATACAGAAACACCTTATGGTCTTCATTTAACAAAACATCTCAAATTAAACCCCCCACCACTGTATCTGATGTGCTATGACACCTGAAGAATGCAACATTTACTCAGAAATGTAATAAATATATTTTAAAAAATACCTTGAGAAAAAGGGCTGAGCATGTGTGTATGCATCCATGCAGGAATATATAAAAATTCTAACACAAAGTTAAAATTTCTGATTATATCACTTTTTTTTTTAACTGAATAGTAGACACATTTCAAAAATTAAGTGATAACCTCTTCTTTGCTGGCCCAAATTTTCATCTAAGTTGCTCTGACAATTGGAAAACTGGTACACCCCTATGTTTTCCCCTTATGTTTCCCCTAATAATTCAGGCTAATTTATGCAAATACATGCCAAAGAACAGGCTTTTTGCCTCATTAACAGTGTAAAATGGTACGCTATTCCACCAAAAGGCTCTCCAAGAAAATACATGAGAGGTGTGAATGGTTAGAAGGAAATTCTCCATCATACCTTGAGAAAATTTTTTTTTTCATTTACAATAGAATTTACAGAATTTATCACATACAGACATTTTAACATCTAGGAGAAACAGGATTTAGCTAACTACACTTGTTCAAACATAGTTCAAACTCTTTTTTGAGTCATAAAAGATGGCCTCTTCTTCAGTTTGCGTGGGCAGACAGGTATATAAATACATGGATTTTTCATCTATAAAAATGTTAATTCCCAAAATATTACACTTTACAAGTGGAAAATGTCACAACAACATGAACGGTTTGCTTTTAAAAGTTTAGATAGAAAGTACAGTGCTTTTCTTGAGTAGATTCTTTCATCACTGACATGCAAGACTTCATGCAATCCAAGCCAGGACGTACTCTCACTGTTATACCCTATTATTACAGTGCTACAAGAGTTTTATTCATACAGTTTATAGGAACTCAAATAAAACATGGGTAATGAACTTCCCCTCCCAGCCCAAGTTCATCAGTCTGAGACTAAATTTGGTACTTTGTTAGGGTAGCTTTTAACATAAACGTTCTGTGAACGGCCCCAAAATCTTCTGATAATTTAAAAAATTCAGTCAGGCCCAGGATCAAGTGTGTGTGCACACACACACACAAAGGCAGGAGTTTACAGTGCAGAGGCAGATAATTTGGACTGCAAAAATATGGTTTGTTTTGGAGGGATTTTTTGAGTACCAGAGCTACCTCATTTATGAGGTTCTATCCCCTAGATCATTGACGTATAAATTTTGTGATTGTTATCAAACTGGTTGCAGAGGTTCAAGGTGTTACAGCTTCTGCTCTCCTCCTTCAGAAGCTGACTGCTAAGTGAATCCCAAAAGTGCTGGTGGGATCTTTTTTTCCATAGCTTCATTCAAGTAACTTTAAGTTTTTCTAGAAAAAGACCACCTAAACTGTCTGACACTGTACAAAGAAGCTCTACTATGAAGCAGCAGCCAGAAAAGAGAAAAAAGCTGTAAGACCTCAAAACACCTGATGTCCACAGCAAAACCACCTGCAACCACAGCTAAGGACTGGATACCAAGTATTCACTTAAAACCAAGTTCAAATTCACCCACTTTTCCCATGAAAGCATCTCACTCCAGCTTGGGCAATGGGAAAGTATCTTACCCACTCCAGCATCCAGTCACTGATTCCAACCTCCGCACTGTATTTCACCTAAGCCCTCTGTTGGCAAAACATTCATGCAGATAAGCAGTCAGTTGGATCAGGGAACAGATCTAGATTAAAATTAAGCAGACAACAATGTATCTGCTTTAACCTGGATCAGTTCCCCAATCTGATTCTCTACACAGCTGCAAAAACACTTTTACAAACACCAGAGAGAAGGCAATGGGGGGAAGAGCGGGGGATGAAGGGATCACTTTTTTTTTGCAGCAGAGCCTTGAAACAATTGTCAGATTACAGCACTAAAGGCCAACTATTGATCACCAAGCTGTAGCACTGATTGCAGGAAAGGAGTATTTGAAGATTTGCCTTTCAGTCAAAGAATGCTAATGGTATGCTGCTAAAATACAGCTAAAATACAGGTTCCAATGTATGACTAACATGCCTGTCAAAAAGCCATGGTGCTTTACAGCTGAACAACAGTTAAAATCTTTGTTCCTTGTTAATTAACTACATATACCTATTTGTTCCTAATTATAAGCAGAGTAAGCACGCCATAAAACAATTGGCAAATATATCTCAAAACAAAACTGAACTTTGTGGATAAGCATAAAGGTTATGCTTACACGTCCTACACAGGAGACTTAAGTGTCATATACAGAAGATACTATAGGTTGGATTTGACTTTTCCCATGGATGCTCTTAACATTTCAGTTTTTTTAAATATTGTCCTCTTTCTCAACCTCCCTCTGAACATTTTATTTTCTGTGGCACAGTAAGTGCGTATTTCTTTACACCCTCCTCATTCAGCCTGTTTCAGCCATCTCAGTGACCAAAAAGACAACACCCCTTTGACTCTTTCTGTGAGTCTGTACTTCCTCATAACCATCATAATCTTTTCTCCAAGCTATCTTAATTTTAAGGTACTTAGTCTAAACAGTTTCATCATCTGGGACTCCTCTGGATTGCAGACTGCTTTCATTTGTAGAAGCAAGCATTTAAGAATCAAACTGCTGAAATACAACTCACAGAAGTGCAGTCAATTTTCTTCTTGACATAGAATGATACTTGACATTTCTTGAGTGCATCCAAGAATAACAGGTTTTTTTCTCACAATGACAACACCTTCTAAAACTGATTTCAGAAATGACAGAAATCTTTCAGCTAAGAACAGGCCATCGTCCTTATTTTAAAAAAAATTATGTATTTTTACATATGTATGTAAGATACAGATTTTGAATGCAACTATTCTTATAGTCATTAGCAAATGCTACAAACTTCTACAGAACTCTGGCAGCTGGGGATCGCACCAATAAAACTTTGTATCAACATTAAAAAAAAAGAGTTCTAACTTTGAGATCAAATGCTGTAATAAAAGTCAGTAGAAATCTTGTGTATCTTGGTTTTATAGAAACTTGCAATTCCAGCTTTACTATAATGCAGCTCTCTGAACGTTCAAGGGCTTTTAATTGAAATATTAGCATATGAACCCAGGAGAACAGGCAGCAAGAGACTGCAACCATGTGATGCCTTTTCCCCATATAGGGAAAAGCTAGATAGGGCCATCTAGATTATGGGTTCTTTGGTGACATTTGCAGCAACACAGACCAACTGGAGCCCACCAGCCAGTTAAACTGGCTTTAGAGGCTCTTTGCAGCACCTTTACTAGGAACACGCTGCTGATAGCTGAACTGCTCCCGACTGAACCAATGGATTTATGCTGCCATACACAGCAAGAACAGGGAAAACCTGAACTAAAAAGTTGTTTCAGGTTTCTTCTGCTCTATATCTGATCTCTGCACCTAATTAAGAAATGTTATCAGACCGCCACTGGGACCCATCTCAGTCCTACCAACCAATGTTACAGGGGAACGCTGCAAAGATTCTCCTGATCTCTCTTTCTGCTCCTCCTGGAATATCAAATACTCCCTTTCCTCCAGTAGCTATTCTCTTTAAAACAGGTTCTCATCAAGAGATGAGACTGAGTGTATCTGCTCAGAAAACAAGCTTCTGTTCACCTACAGCCATTATAAAAAGTTGAATGCTCACTTGATGCTGAGAACAAGTACTTTACAGAAATACACCACCAAGAGCAGACAGCACAGAATTGTTGCTGCTCCTGCTCCCCCTTCTTACACTTCTTTTTTAGAAAGGCAGCTGAAGTGTAAAAGGCAATGCTTCTGTGCCAGCACTCCCAGCCATGGGAAACAAAGGATTTGCAAATCACAGACTGAGTTTTCTGGCCAAGGCCACTGCGGTGTGAGGTTCATACACTGCTGCTCTGCGCCTCAGTGCAGGGGCTCTGATGAAAACAGCAACACATCACTTTCCCTTTCCACTGCTTCTCCACCAATTTATGCTCTTCTTCTCCAAGGCAGGCACAAGCCATCCTACTTGCTACTCCTACGCTACAGGGTAAGTTACTTCCTTCACTTGCTTCAAACTATTGCCATGATGACAGAATATCATCTTACACAATAAATAGAAAATAATAAAGTAAAGCTTACCTCAGAAAAGCTCTTAGCAGATAATTATATTTAAGCCAATATTTAAGTGTAAAGGAAGTCCTTCCTACAGCTCATTTGGGAACAAAATTACATACACCCTTTAGTAAATATTTTTACATCTCTAGTGTCAAAACTGAGAAATGTCAACCGCTGATAAAAAGGCTTAAGCATGTGAGAGTCCCTACTGTATTAATCTAAAAGGCAGGAAGGAAAAAACAATCTCTTTCAGAAACAATTTGTAGGCTGTGACTGCTAACAGGATGCTTGGCCTAATTCAAGACTGTCACTAGGAAGACAACTTCTTCAGTGTTCCATAAACTATCTAATTTAGTTTAAAAAAAATTATGGAAACTTGTTTGTAGAAGATGGAAATAAAATGCTTTTGCTCTGAAGCCTTCCTATACATGTAAACATAAATTCATCAGCATGTTATAGAGATAATGGAAACCATGAGGAAGAAGGATAAGTCCTATTTTAAACTAATTTGAACCTGGGCATCAGGATTCCATACAGAGACGAGCTGGAAGGATCAAACAATTTTAACAGAAGCACATTGTATTGGTAGCAAACAACTTACTAGAAGATGAAAACAAAGGTGGGGAGAGTGGGAAAACACCTTCAGCATACCTGTTTTCAACCTAGCCTAATTTTAAAACTCAGTTCTTAGGAGCATTTTCTACTTTAAGAATCAGTATCAGCATTTAGATTAGACTTCAGCTTCTTCAAGAAAATTAATTTCAATATGGATTTTTTTCAATCCTTTCATTTTCCAATTTTTTCAGCAAGAACCAGAAATAAAGTCAGGCCAACACCAGTTTTTTAGTCACCTGATTATCTGATCCATCACAAAGCCAACTTTTGATGGCTATGTGATTCCAGACCAGGGAGTCCTAATGCACATGCCTGTATGAAGGAACAGTGCTCAGGAGCTATGTCTTAAGCATATACTGTTTTGGAAACCAAAAAGTTTGCTTATTACTCTAACCTTTTTCCTCTTGTCATCTGTTGATGGTTCACATTTCTTCCCTGACCTCCATCTTTATTCTAAGAAGTGGATGCAACTGTATATGTGATAATATATTCAAGAATACAAAGTAATAATCCATTTTAATCGGTTTAGCTTGTCCCCATGATTTTTCCCTTAAATTTTCCTCCTTCCATGCAAGGAACATGATTTGCTATTGCTGTCATCTGGGGCCAGTCATATATTCTTTGACAGGCTATTGTTACCTGTGTTTAAATTTTTAAAATAAATTAATCAACCCATACTGAAAACGTTAATCCACTGAGAGACCTGGATAAACTGACAACTATCTCCTTAGTTATAATCATGTGTGGCTATATTCCCCATGTCTTCAGAGGGAGGAAAATGTGATTAAAACAGTCTCCCTTACCATGAGTAGGAACAAAAATCAGATCTTGAAAGACCATACTTTTTACATCTAATTAGACAGAATTTAAAAGGACTTATTTATCAAAGAACAGTTTAAAAGCGTGTTTTGTACGGCAGTTTTATTTTTGCCTGGTAGAATAAGAAGGGTAAGAATCCCATCATTAAGAGGGTATGGATGCAATGGTAGGGTTGAAATAAACACGTACGGAAAAAAACCCTACCCTTCCAATCAACAGTTTAAGAGTCCTGTTTTAAGTTAAGAAACTATAAGGGAATTGATTACAGAAAGTAGTACTTCTCAGTTCAAATTCTTAAAGAAAGCCTGATTTTGAAGAAGCCTCTTCATAGTTCTCTTGCTTTCTTTGTGCATAACCTCCATGACAGTGTTGTCAAATGTGCATATTAAATCAGTAATTATGCGATTCATTAAACAATTAAATGTGGTAAACTGGAAAAGTAATGTTTTTGCAAACTTGAAACCTCCTGTATCAAAAAGAAACTTACTGCCATAATGTTTGTCATTTGTATCTGAAGCAGCTTGCTTAGGGACTTCTAAAGCTGCCTGCTCTAAAAGTGTGTCCTCAATTGATACAGCAAGAACTCAGAAAATTCAGCTTATTTTCTTTGATTGCTCTACTTCTAAATGAATACATATTTCAAGATGTAACAACTTAAAATATTTCTAGAAAGCAGTAACTTCTAGAACAAAACTCCTAAACATAACATGAGAATTAGTAGCTTACCTTATTTTCTTCCAAAAATTTCAATTTGATAGATACGTCATTACGCATTTTGTCGTATTTCTCTTTATGCACTTGAAACAGTTGCTGTGATTGCTCAATCTTTGGCAGAGTGTTTGCATCACGAGGGCCAAGATTCAGCTCTTCCAGGTCTGTTCGATAAGCATCGTATTCAATCCTGAGAAGAAAGAGGAGAAGGGCAAAAAAAAAATCTACAGGCAGCGTCTCAAAACTGACCTCACATATAAGGCCAAGTACAACAGAAGATGAACAAAACAGTTAAGTACAGAAAAAAATAAAAAAACTGGGCACGTTTTTTTTCTCTCTCCTCCTGTTTATCAAGCAAACCCACCCCGAAGCACATTGTATAAAACTGCCTCGACAAGCACCCTCCCTTTTCTGTTCCTGTCTCGACCACGTGCTCTCAGCCCTCTGTTTTGTACAGGCTTCAGTAGTCAGAGTTTTTCCTGGGACATCTCAACCTACTAACCTAGAAAAAGCTAGCAAATATTTCTCAGGTCATTCTTCTGCTGTTGAATCAGTTCACTGCAGTTTGTGTTGAGAGCAAGAGGCACACCCAAGAGCATGACACCCCCTTTAAGCAGATGTTTGAGGAACAGGTCGCTTACACCAAACTCTGACCTAAAGCATTTTCAGCACGCTCCAGGCTTCTCCATATGCATTAATTGGACATTTCATAGCTCTTCCACAAATACTTTTCTGAGAACTTGTCTGTCCTATGGAAAAACAGACTGCAAAAAGGTGGTGCAGCCCTACCCAAAGCATCACTCTTCCTTACCTACTTTTTTGGAGCTATCAAATAATGGAACCTAGCATATCCACCAATTTTAACGAGACAAACTGCACTATTTCTGACCTTTTAAACATGCTTTCTCACAGACATTTCTTAAACTGGAAACAAGGGGGCATTAGAATCTGGTTATAAAACACAGTTTTCAGTTGATGTAACTGCTCAAAAATAAAATACAACCTTTTCAGAGGTAAAAGGAGTAATATTCACAGGGCTCTTCCTGATTCTCATTGCCACTATGATTGAGGATTTATACGTAATTTATGGCTTAATTCCAAAAAGGAAACTAATAAACTAATAGAGAGCTGATAGAAGAGGGGAACAGATGAATGCAGAAGTGCAACTGGGGACAGGAAAGAAGAGGCACAGAAATGAATGCGACCTATTTTCACAGTGCAAAATGATGTACTGGCCCTGTCAGTGAAGAACCTTTGTAATTTATTTGCCTTATTAAAATGGCAAACTATTTGATTTCTTTAGTGAACAGAAAGGGAAAGCAATGAAGGTATTTCAGGAGGGAAGAACCATATATTGAAAATTACTGACAAGAACAATCACAGCAGATGTATTTTGCATAAATTTTCAAGAGGATACCTGGAAAATGTATGAACCTTTTTTTTTTTTAAACACGTGTCAAAAATAAAGCAATACCTTATCTACACATTAATTCTGCCTTTCATGCCTTTGAAAGTTCACCTAAATATCAAAACAATAACTTACTATTTTGCTTAAAAATAAGCATTAGAACAGAACAATGAAAAAAGAGGGGGAAAGAACTTGAAAACTCAAGCAGTTTGCAATTTCTGACCTAAAAAGTCCCCCAAATCACAAAAAATTATATGCATAAAGCACATCCTTTGTCAAATTAAAAGAAAAGCACTTTATTCTGGTAAGTGAAAGAAAGTCAGAATGGAACCACTCATCAGAAGTAACTACAAGTCCCTGGCAGGAAAAAGGAACCCAGCTTTAGAGTGCTATGCCACATCTAAAAGTAACCTTCTCCGGAGTAGGAAAGCTATTATTCACTCACTAAGAAATTCCAGTTTTATTTTCCCCCTTCTGCCCAAGCCTGCAACTTCTGCATAAAAACTAAAGTGTGAATTGCGGGCATTGCTCATCAACAGAGGCACAAGACTAAATGTCTTTCAGTCAAAGGGATTATTTTACCTATTGCAATGCAGCTGGATAAAAGGGTTAATCTTCCACTGTCACGCTACTTAGAAAGCCACCTTAATCTAGCACATGGGAAAAAACAGCTATAATTACTCCTACAGCTAACAAGTAAAATTCAGTCTACAAGGGAGCACCTACAAAACATTTGAAGATCTGTGCAACCAGTTACAGTTAAATGGAAACCCACATTAGATGAGAGCTGTGTTATAAGGTTTTTATCTGACAGGTCACTCAAATACACGGCCTAAGCTGCTACAGAGTCTGCTTCCCGAGGATTAATTCATAATGAAAAAAGCTAGACACAGGATAGCTACCTGGCACTTTCATACTGTTTCACAGTCAACAATGTATCCTCAATTGTTTTATTCACCAATGTATTCACACTGGCAATAAAAAAGTTAATGGCCCCGAGAAGCGTTTCTCCATTTTTAGCTAGAAGTTTCTGTGTATCTGCATTGTAGCCAAACTCCTCCTATAAACAAAGAACAGAGAAAACAAAGCTGTAGATCAATTGAAATCATAACATTCATCAGCAACTATATAAAAAAATGCAAACACAGATGTGGCAGTTCTTTCACTTCTGTTTGGGTATGATTATGATTAAACCAATGACTTCAATACCATATTCGATTCACAGTTCTTGTGAAATCTCTCCAACATCAGTAAAACATGGTTTACGATTTTGTTACCACACGTGATGTTAAACCCTGTTTTATAATGTGATTTTTCTGCACTCTGATATCTTGAATGTTACTTAAAATTAAGTGCTAATGCAATCTTCACGTTGTCATTCAGGAGGGTTTTAATCCAGCATCTCTCATGGTTGTCGAGGTAATGCTTTAATACGAACAGAGACACTGCTACATTAAATACAGTAACGTAACTAAATGCACAAGGGCACACAGAATTAATTAGCTATTAAGTTTTATTCTTACACTCTGGAAAGGAGCACTACAAAAAAACCCCAACAGCTACCATGGTCTAATAGGCTGTAAATAATTGAAGAGCAGAGCATTATAATGAATAGCAAATAAAAATTTTAATGTAGCTCATCCATAAATTTCAAAGGGACAAGGGCAAAATTATTTCCAAGGCTTTTTAGTCACATTTAGATATATGTTTGTCCATGTCTCTTTGTTAACAGCAGTGTAGGCTGACCAAGGCTGCAAAGATTTTCCTAATGCATGGATGCCAAATGAATCCAATTATTATATCGATGTCATCCATATGGCATCTCCGTATTCTACAGATGGGAGTTCTCACAAAAGAGTACAATCTCTGGTTGTAATGACTGTAAAACACACTAGGTTCATATTTGGAACTTGGGTCTTTTTAGGCTTGCACACTGCCAACAACTGACTCAGAAGTGCTGTATTCTCTCAGTCTCCTTTCATCTGTCTAGAAAATGAACACCAGAGCCAAACGATATTTCATGTTAACAAGTTCATGACAGTAAGGGTAATGGCCAATGGTAAGGAAAGAATCCTCTAGAAAAGAAGGTGCAGTGGAAGTGAGCAACTGAAGGAGAAGAAAAAAGCAAGAGAACTTAGGGCAAGTTTTCATGAGTTAAGCCCTGTAAACACTGCTAAAGATCTGTCATCTTTGCTTTGCACAGCTGCTTGGGCAGCAAAAGCAGTTGGCTAAATTGCTACAGATTTTGCTGGGAAAAAAGACCCAAAACAAGTATTTTCCAGCTGGCTTTGCTCTAACATTGCCAGCTACACAGCTAACATGAGTGCTAGCACAGAGAAGGAATAGCAGCATGCTGGCAGAGACAACAGCAGTAGGACTGCCCCTTGCAGCAGCTTAGTCCCACCTCCTTTTCCTCCTGCAGGCAAGACTGCAATTAGTATTCCAGCTGGTCCTCTCACTCAGATCATCCCAGACCCAAATGAACAACACTACCACTTCAAAGGGAGAGGTAAGAAGGATGGGACTGCAGTGGCCTGCAGTACTAAGGAACACGCTAAGCAACAACCGTGTCCTTCCAAGGGCTCATAGTTTCAAACAAACTTTTGAGTTTTGTCCATGACCTCTGCAGATACCTCTTACAAAACACACAGGAAATCCTTTCTGTACCAAGAGTTTACACTCAGTTCATACTCTATACTCAGGTCAATTAAAATTGGGATTCATCTGCCTATATAATTAGAGGCACATGACCCTGGAACCCGGAGTTATCTTTGTATCCAAAAGAGAAACACCAACCTATTCACATTAAGTCATACCTCACCAGATACCACATTAAAATTTCATTTTGTTATCATGTATAAAAGAAGAAGTATTACCTTCAGACTTGGGGGGATTTTTAATTTTATTTAAGCTTATATACTGTTATCACATTAAAGACTAACTGTTCAGAATTTTTACTTTTAGTCCTGCACAAGTTTTAGAGGCAACAATCCAAATATCCGAAGGTAGGCCAGGCTACAGATGATAATACATTACAGATTAAACAGAGGGAAAACACAAAGAGGAAAGAGACAAACACCAGGCAAGTCTCCAAGAGGCAAAGGTTAGATAACTTTTATTACAGCAGCAGAAACCTTTATTTGATTTTCATCAACAGCCCCATTCAATAATCTACACGAGATGAATGATGGAAACAAATTCCAAGACCAATACAAGACGTTGAAAGAACCTGGAAGATCAGTATTCCCATTAGAAGTTACAAGCTAATCATGGGAAAAACCCCAAGATTCATTAAATTAGCATCATGCCAGATTCCATCCAAGTTTTGGAAGAAACATCCAGCTTCAGCACATACTTCATAACAATCACTAAGTTCTGCCACAAACCACATGCCCGTATTTGTGTCAAGAATAAACTGATTATTAAAAGCTTCTTTTAGCAGATCATTTAATTTCTTAGCTGCTAGAAGTGCTCTACATTCACAGATTTTCATCTGTAAGACTAATATTAAAAATTCCTTCACATCAGTGTAGGAGTTTTAAATTTTTTCAGCTAGCTATCACTTAAGGTTCTTCTGTGCAAGCACGAACTCCACCTACTCCCTTAAAACTCAATGGGAAAAGAGAATTATGAAAAGACAGATGTTTTTAAAATCACAAAGATAATCTGAGCTGTTTCAGCAGCTATGTTTTAGGGAATCATTAAGCCATTTAACCCTGGTTTTCCAAAGGATCAAATTGTTTTAACTTTGCAAATGCAGAACAAGAAATGTAGAAGCAAGCCAACTACTATACTCTGTAAACAACATTTACCTTCTCTCTCTTTACAGCAAACAGCTTTACTACTGGCAATAGAAAGTGCCAGTACTACATAAACTTCTAAACCATGGAATCGTAATAACCCAGATATCTCAAGATTGCCTCTCTTGCTCAGCAGCTCCAGACAACATAAGAATACAGATTAGTCTTATTAGTAGGAAAATTCTGATTAAAAAAGGACTTTGAGATCAAATCTCAATGCTTAAATATGCTACAGAAAAATAAGTTAGTCACATTCAATGTGCACAAGTGAAGTAATGTGCCCTAATCTACTTACTCCCAGGCACATTCCCCAAAGACATCTTGTAATTGAAATGACGTAACACTCTGGAACACTTTGATGACATTTCATTAGAAGCAAACCTAATAGTAAAATGCATCTTCTCTACAAAGCATAATTGTCAGTTCTTGAGTTTAACCACCAACTAGAGGCTAACATTTAAGAAATAAAGAACTACAGTAATTGCAATAATTTCCTATAGTTTTAAGTGAATTACATAAGCCTTCAACACAAAGAGAATGTAATAAATTGTTAACTACAATGTTTATAAAAGTAGCTGCTAACTAGTAGATATCCTGCACGAGTCAATTAGGCTTATCTTCATCTCTGCTACTGTATGTTTTAACACTATAAAAGTCTTACATGAAGTTCCAGTGATTTCAAACTCAGGTCAGCAAATGCATCTCCAAGTTGCCTTTGGGTATGTACCATCTGGAAGAGCTGTGTGGACAGTGTCTGTGCCAGTCTCAAGATATTTTCATATTTTTTTTTGTTATCTCTCAATATATCTATCTGAGCTTCTAGTTCCAGGTCTACTGTTCTTGAGCCACGACCCAGTTTTTCAGAGATGATCTGACGTGTACACTGCAGAAAAAAAATTAAATTATAAAGATTCAAGTATATTCAAGACAACACAGCATACACCCATTTTCAGCTTCAAGGGACATATAATTACACACAATTCTTTCACAACCACCCCTCCCAATATAAGTTTGCACAACAAACTGAAAAAACAACACAGTCTTTAGAAGTTTATCAGGACTCAGCAAGAACAGTTGGACAAGTCTCAACTCCTACTAAGATGAATATTCAAGTTAGCAAATCAAGAGCATAACTAATTGTTTCTCAAGTAAAAGAACACTTATCTCTTTATAGGTTTGGTGAATCTCATTAAGTTAAAAGAAGCATTTTAGCCCAATGCATTTAAGTCAGTTAATAGGAGCATTACTATTCTGTATAAAAATGTCTAGTTAGTAATCTTCTGGGCTTTGTCTACCAATCATCCAATTCCAGAACATCCATGCTGCATTTTCCAAAAATGTTCTTTTTGAGGTTTTTTTTTAGGGGGCAAGTAAGAAGGTGGTGGTTTTCAGCATGTTTTTCTAAAGCTAACCAGAAAACTGGGAACCTCTACTGAGAAACATGCAAAAGTATTAAAATGCACTTATTATTTACACATCTATAAAATGAAGATGATTGACTCAGAAAGAATATTTCTTTTCTGTCATAAGTCAAATTCTTAGTAGATTTGCAGTTCATTAACACACTGAGCAGGAAATGTGCTCTTACAAGGCTGCAGACACTTTCACCCAGCCTATGGCTGTGACAGAGTAGGCTGCTACCACATTCCACTGATCTGTAACACCTTGTCTGCCAGCGATTCGAGCCCAACTTGGCAGTGAGTCTCCCAAGATGCACACTGGGATTTCCCCTGACTGAGACACAGGAGAAGCCATTTGCAAAGCAGATGTGTAGCAAAGCTATACAATTTCTCTGTGGAAAGCAGAATTATTTACTGCTGTAGGAAGTTACTTGAAGTTAATCCGTGGTCCCAAGGGGTGAAGGGATAACCAGCTTATACATATGAAAAATTACTGCTAGAAACAAAAGTTACAAGGAAATTAAGTTAGTAGTCAAGGCCACAACTACTCTGAAAGGACTTAACCTAAGCACAAAGCTGCTATTTTTATCTTTTCTTGCAAAATAATGTCCAAGCTTATCTTATAACATACTCCCCAAATACACTACCGCACTGGATTTCCCAGGGTTTCCCAATTCAAGGACTTTAGTTTAATCCTGTCTTTACTTGTGTCCAAAGGAGATGCACATTCAACCTGCTGGGACTTCCATGTCCTTTCTAAATGATGAACACAGGCAAGAGTCAAGAATGATCAAGGAGAACAAGCTGGTCACGACCCATAAGGTTTAGGTCGGAAGGTACAGATTATTTGGGCTACTTCATTAGATTCAAGTAAACCACAAGAAAAAGCACAGCTAGTCTAAGTGTCATTTGTCCATCAAGCATCAGAAATTGGGGCAAGTGTAACAAATCATAACCTAGAACATAACTTTACTACCAAACTCTCCAAGAGAAATTGCAAAATACAGCTTAGCAATGAGTGTGCTCAGAGCATAAATAAGTCTTTCACTAGGAACTATGGAAGTGATGGTCAAATTTTGGCTATTTTCCAAAAGAGCTGACGCACACACACACAAATCCCCATGGAAATGCAAGAGAAAAATCTGAATCATGGAAAGCAAAATTTTTGAAAGCTAGAATAAATTACAAATGAAGGGATTCTTTTCAGCCAAGGCGTATTTGCTTCAGAAGTTACAGCAAAACACCTAAAAAAGCCCTGCAGTGACAAGTGAGGAAAACCCAGTAACTGGAAAGACTTACATTGCATACCTTGTTAAACTCAGATGTAGCAAAAGATAAAGAAGATGCCCCAATCTATTTTGATTTACTCCACTTCTACATGGACTAGTACAAGCACACAAACACATATAGTTGCTCTATATTCTCACTAGCAAACAAAGAAAAATCCACTCATTAAATCCATCGTGCTTTGTTCTAAGAGTATCTATAAAGGAAACTGTCATGAATAAGACCAGACCACTCAAAAAGAAGTCACCCAATGCAAAGCTTAAGAAAAACAACTCAGAGAAAAAAGTTACCAAAATACATTTAAGAGAAATATATTTTAAATTGTGTATGTTAAAGATGAACAGAGGCATTACTGGACATGTCAGAAATAAATGTTCCACTAGCAGCCCAGTGTTAAGAGAGATTTGTAAAACAGGTTTGCCTTTTTTTTTCCCCTCAAAGTTTAAGAAGTTGTATGAAAAACAAAAAGATAAGCTTGTTAGAATTGCTGAAAGTCAAAAAGAGTCATGACTTTCTTGTGCCTAAATGTTTTTGCTAGACTGAAAACCTCTTTCTCATCCAAAGGGGAAGGCAGGGGCTGAAGAAAGAACAGAAAAAGATCTTGTCACTAGACTATGGAAAGAAGGGCAATTTCTTTTCACACTAACTCACTAACTACGGAGCATATGACTGGCAAATGTGAAGGGGGATGGCAGTTGCAGATAGGAATGACTTCTGAACATACCCAATAATTTAGATTTCTCAACCTGATACAGACACCATGGCATAGGAACTACTCATGTCAGATTCCTAAAGAACTTCCTAACAACAAATTTCACCACTAACTCCACCAGTAGATTAATG
Organism: Gymnorhina tibicen; assembly: GCA_013399875.1. Lineage (NCBI taxonomy): Eukaryota > Metazoa > Chordata > Aves > Passeriformes > Artamidae > Gymnorhina > Gymnorhina tibicen. The sequence goes on from VXAZ01009925.1 coordinate 698,363, forward strand.
TCTGGTACATTGATACCAGGGATTTTACGTTCAGAGGGATTCAAGTGCTGACCATTTACTCCTGCCCATTATTTCTGCATCTTCTAACCTATGAACAGTTAGCTATTATGAGGTAAGGAGAACACTTCTTCCCATGATCTTTCTGATGGGAACCAAAGTAAGCCAATATTTCCACAAATTTAAACACTGTCCTTAACCATATTAAGTATGCTTTTTGTACATAGCCTACTACACAAATGTATGGCATCTCCAGGAACATTTGCATAATACTCCATCAACGCCAAATGAACTTGTAAGTTCTCTGAACAATCCTATACCTCAAAAAAAGTGCGTACAAGAAGTCAATATGGAATTCTAGAAAGATCAAAACTGACATATCTCCTTAGGCATGTTTGGGAACAGGTAAAAGAAAACATTAATTTAGTTTTCTGAAAATGCTAGTCTTTGTTTGCTATGTCATAACTGGTGGGATTCTGGATTTCAGGAAGGGGGAGGCTTAAGCCATGAAAGAAATCTAAAAATCTGGACTTTGCAGAGACTACAGCCAAAGAAATAATGTTCTAAAAAGGATCCATGACCCCTTTTCCCAACATTTTTCACTAGTCTTCCGGCTGTTGGTTCATGTCAGTGAGTTTGAGACATTGTGAGTTTTTTTGGTTTTGTTTTCTAAATCAAGGTACCAAAAATACAGAATAAGGTCAAGTCCTGTCCTATTTAGTTGTGGTATAGCAGATTTGATACCAAGAGTCAATGTTTTAAAGAATTTTACAGAACAGTTTCAGCTTAATAGCACGTATTCTGATTGGACCACAGCACACTGTCAGAGTAGCTGACACAATCACAGAATTGAGTCAGGTTGGAAAGGACCACAGTGGGTCATCTGGTTCAACCTCCCTGCTCAAGCAGGGCCATCCTAGAGGACATTGCACAGGATTGTCCAGAGGGTTCTTGAATATCTCCAGCGAGGGAGACTCCACAATCTCTCTGGGCAACATGTGCCAGGGCTCGGTCACCTGCACAGTAAAGAAGTTCTTCCTCGCGTTCAGGTGGAACTTCCTGAGCATCAGTTTCTGCCCATTGCCTCTTGTCCTGTTGCTTGGCACCACAGAGCAGAGCCTGGCTCCATTATCTTGACACCCTCCCTTCAGATACTTTATAGGCATTCATGAGGGCCCCTCTCAGCTGTCTCTGCTCAAGGCTGAACAGGCCCTGCTCCCTCAGCCTTTCCTCCTGAGAGATGTGCTCCAGTCCCTTCAACATCTTTGTTCCCCTCCACTGGAACCTGTTCCAGGAGCTCCATGTCTCTCTTGTGCTGAGGAGCCCAAAACTGGACATAACACTCCAGATGTGCCTCACCAGGGCTGAGTAGAGGAGGATCATCTCCCTCAACCTACTGGCAATGCTCTTCCTAAGGCACCCCAGGATACCACTGGACTGCAACTTCTGCAGTTACTACAATATTTAGATGACAAGAAAGTAGCCATTTAATTAGAGATTGAAAAAAAAAAGAAACTTCTGATTCTAACAGAAAGACAGCATAAGCATTTAGTAGGGGGTAGAATGTCTCCATCTCTGCTTCCCATCCTCACTGAGGAGGATGTCCTTATCTGGACTTAAAGAACACTGGAGGGATTCAGACTCTCTTTTCCACAGATTCTTTATTTCTTTATGGTTTGATGCAGACCCTACTAATGCACCTGTCCACAACTCTGTCATTTAAGTTGTAGGCATAACATAAAGCCATTTTTCAAAACTGGTCTTTGTTTAAAACTCTTGACAGGAATGCATTCCCTGACAATTGTTCCTTACTTTACAGCTTTTTAATGAGAGTCACTTCTAGCAAAGTGACTTTCATTATTCTTAGGTTATTTTTTTCATTTCATCAGATCTCAACTGATCATGAAGTAGAAGCATATAAAACACGCATACATTGAAGCAACTACTACAACACTAAGAAAAAACAATCAGCCAAGACAGAACAAAAACATCAGAATACCATACAACAGGTTCTGAACTTATATATGGCCCTGATTTTTTCACGTCAACTAAGATCTTATCGTATCAGCAGTCAACTCAAAAATAGCAAAAAGATTTAATTCCAAGCTTTAGTGCTGAAATCTCTACATTCGGAATGATGAAGGGAATATTAGAAACGGAACATTCTTTACCTTGCTAAATCAGTAATACCTATTAAAGATTTTCCACATTATACCAGGGATTTAACAAAGAACACTACACTTGGAAGAAAACTAAGCCTTTCCTATACATTCTTGCTTATGGTCACTGCAACAACAGCTTATTTCATACAGCTCTAGTCCTACCTAGTAGCAAACTCACTTACAGAATACATACATACCCACACACATATGGCTGCATACCTTGTAAGTGTTTAGGCTCCACTTTCTCACCAATTCCAGTTTCTCCATTGCTGGATTCTTTACTTCATCTGCTAACACAACAGGTCCACTCTTCTGCTGAGCTCTGCCCCCTGTGTCAGACACAAAGCAAATCTTCAAGGCCCTGGGTCTGGACTTTTAGTTTGTTAGGTTTTTTTTAGGGATAAGTAGCAGATATGGAAGATTTGTGCAATTGCACATCCAAAAGCAGAGCAAGATGACAGCATGAATTTAAGATGAATAAGCAGATTTTTGAAATCAGTTCCAGAAAGAAAGACTTACTTTAAAACTGATATAAAATGTATATATATATATATATCTCACTGTTTCATGTAGTAATAGACTGAATTAAGAGTACTGAAAGCTTAAAACAGCTTTTGAGACACGTTTATTACTTAATTTATGCTTAAAAACTCCAACAGTTGAACACTCTTTTGTATTTAGTCAATCTCAAAGTCTGTTCACAATCTGAAGACCATTAAACGACAACTACTGGCATACTGTTGTCATGAAGTACAGAGTTTTTAGATCTTTTCTAATGAAAGTCATTCTTTCCAGAAGATGTATTCAGCCAATATTTAACTTATTTCAGTTTTATTAGCTCATTATATTAGGAACAAATAATTCTACAAACCATGAGTATAAAAACAGCAAAGAAGAGATTTAAAGCAATGAATTAAAATACCTAGGGCCAATCACCACACACAAATTGCCATTATCCAGCATTTTCAAGCTAGTATGGGATATCATGTAGATTCCACGTTTCAATTTTGCAAAATTCCTAGTGTCCTAAATATTAAAAACTGCTAAGTATCATCACTTTTTAAGCAACATTTTTATTTATTCATGTACATATTCATTTTAAGTACTCTCGCTTCTGATCCCTACTGCTACTTTGGCCACCTGAGTCTTGCCAAGTTATTTATGTAAGCAAGAGTTTGGAAAAAAGTCTATACAGATGCCCCAAGATACTCCTTTAGCATCAAGTTCTACTGTGTTCTTTACATCTTCAACATGCTGTGCAAACATTAAGTAATTAACCCTCTCAACACCCTTATGAGGTAACTGAGTTAAGTTTTCTCCTTTTATGCAGGAGGAAACACACTAAGATGTTAAGTAATTTGCCCACAGGCACAAAATGAATCAAGTGGCAAAGCCTAGTTCGGGTGCTGTGAATTCCTAATGGCCGCCTCCATAGTCTACTGCAATATGTGACCACGTGGGCAAAAAATGCTAGAAGTTTCAGCTTTAACCTAAATAAAAGATTCTGGTCACTCCTATTTTATCTACTGTTTGTTACTATTAATATTAGTTGTAATTTTAATTTTATTGAGTAAAAGCAGCTTAGAGAGAGGAAAGCAGAGGTTAATTCGCAAACTGTTGAAGTTAGAAGTGAGAGCCATCAAAATCCCCCAGAAATTTTATTTCCAACTGATAGTAAATCAAATAATTAGAAATGTGGAGGGCTTAGTACACTGTCAGCAGAGACAGGGTGTTATCCATTCAGTGCTTTGATACCTGTGGGAATAATTAAATCACAACCTTGTCCAGCCAGTCTGCTAGCTGCTGCACTGCTAGGAGATATAACAGATGATTTGGGTGATGCTGAGGAACCTGAAAAGGGGACATTTAACCATGAAAATCCATCATCTTCCCTTAGAAGTGAGTGTGCACTCTTACAGACATGTTTCCAAAACAAAGAAACATTTGCTTCAGCAACTATAGAAGTATTCACAGAAAAGTTGTTGGAATTTCTGATGGAAATGCTTTTTAAGAGGTGCATTTCTCCATGTGAACTACTCCAAGTTTTCACGATTTAATCTTTTTCTCTAGGTCATGACGACAATATTTTTTTCCATAAGAGCAATCAAAGTACAACTGAAGGGCTCATCAGTAAAGTACAGACCATAAACAGAAAATTCCACAGAAGATGGTTATATAACAATCCACAGCTGAAACATCCTTTTTCAGGTCTAGGTAGAATTCACTCTGCATTGTCACTGAATAGTACTTAAAGCATTAAGGGGTGATGTAAGCCTGAAATCTCTGCCAATTTCAGATACACTTTATTGAAATCGGCTCTTAAGTCTGTATAAATAGGCAGCAATAAGTTATCCTGAAGATCATACAAGTCATTAGCTGTGAAAGTGTGTCAACTCATTCCCAAAAGAAAGATTTTACAGCCCTTGGTTTTTCTCTTAAAAAACAAACAAACAAAAAACCAAACAAAAAAACCCCAAACCAAAACAAAAAGCAACTAACTTTAAATGACCTGCACTGTGTGTGTTCCCTAAGCTGTTTTAGGATTATGCTTATTATGCTTTTCAGAGCTTTGCCACTCTTTTGTAACAGATAAATGTGAAGTGGCATCCTTATGGAATTTTTAGGATTTAAAAAACCAGTAAGTTAGCTGATCCTCTGTAGAAATGCATGACCACCATACTGGGGGGGAACATTACTGCTTTTGCTGAGAAATTCCAATATACTTCAGGGCTAACAGTGTGCTTAGGGGCAAGAAAATCAAACCTGAACTTGGCAGTTTCAACAACATTTAGTTACCAGTAACACCAAAAACATCAATCGAAGTAATTGGATCAACAATCAGCTTTAAAACACTCCACAGAGCACTGCTAACACGGGGTAAATAAATTCAATGATTTGGATCCAACTGCACAGAAAAGATGAGACAAAGATGGCTCACTTGCTGTGTCCTCCTGTAGAGATACATTGCATAAGAGCTGCAACTGAATTCATCCAGGCATAAAAGTTTGACTGCAAGATCCTGCCTGAATCACTTCAGCAAGCGAGCCAAGACAAGCAGTTAAAAAAATCCTTATCACTTGACAGAGTATTAACACAGCCCTATGCATGCTTCATCATTCAGCATCCCCCAAATCCTAAAAGCCCTTCCCCTCCAGTACTGTCTACTTTGCATTCAAAAATGAAGCCCTAATAAGGACACTCAAACAGAAGACAGAATTTTTAGAAATAGGGCAATCATTCAACTTTTGTCCATGATTTCATAGGAAGCCCTAGCTTTTACCACTTCTCTCTCTCTGATTTTGTTAGAACATCAGGAAAAATCTGAAGAAAATACCCTTGGAGAAAAACTGTGATATCTAAAGTGTCCAAAGCTCATAATTTGTGTATAAAAATTTACACCGAACATTTGCATTTCAAATATATTAGTGTAGCTTGAAACATCTTAAGACACTTTTCCCTTACCGGCCAATACACTTAACAGCTGCAACAGTTATCCTGCTAATAGAATACAAAAAGGCAGGAATGGTGAGCAGTTTGCCATCTGCTCCAGTTTTTAACTAGGTATTTTGCTAATTTCAAAGGCATAAAGAAACACAGCATTCCCTTTGTAATACATGTAAAGTACAGCATGTAAATCAACTGTTTTCATAAGCAAGGAATTTTACCAAACAGGAAATGAAGCAAAATGTAAATTAAATTTAAGACTACAAAGAGACTTATTTTCACAGCTGCACATGTGAGATAATTTAAAATCTTTCAAATCCAGAAACTGTCAAAGGTACATAATACATTAAATATCATTTTCCCATACAATATCATGGTATTCTGTTGTTTTTAGACAAGAAAAGACATTATTGGCTTGTTTATCACTTTGCATTTCTTATTGGTTAATACCACTTAGATTCTCTAAGTAATACATTAATACAACAAGAAGAATCCCACTTTTTATTCTACTCTAGGTAAGTGAAGTTTGTATCAAGAAATAAACAACTCTCCAGTTACATTTCAAATCAGAACAATAACCTGCAAAACTTAAAGAAAACTTCAACACAATGTAATAGTAAAATTCTTCAGCCTGACACCAGTTCAAGGTGCTCAAGGCCTTTCCTTCCTGTAAGTGCAGACTAACTTAACACTAAGTAGTTTCCTCTAGTCCCTTGACAGATACTACAAGTGTAGCATATATTCTCTATTTTAACAACCCAGCTACCAGAGAATATAAACCAGTTGCCACTAATGCAAATCTCAATGTGTACATTTATACCACACTGCTCAAAGCAGCTACAGAACATTGTATTTCTGACCATTTAAGAATATGCCTAAAGATTTTAAATTGAGAAATACAAAAAAAATCATTTACCTTTACTTGGAAACTGTCCTGCCTCAACAACTCCCTCTTTGGAACTGTCAAAGCCATGAGATGTTATTTTGGTTTCAGAAAGTCCAAGACCAACTGGTAATGAACATTTCAAGTCCTGGAAAATACATTAATAAAAATGGAAAGTTAATGATAAAAAAAAAGGGATTGAAGTGACTCAAAAGTATTATAATGCAGTTTCAGCAGCTCTCAGACAATGAATTCTGCCTTTAGCTTGGAAAGTCCTTGCTGGTGTTACAGCTTTCTACTGCTATGCACAAATAAAACATAAATGAATGAGAAAGTATAAGTATACTTACACACTAAGCCTGAATATTTATTCTAGATTTTTTTGTTATATTGATGACCAAGTAGAACTGCTTCTCTTAGAGAAGCAGTTACCAAAAATGTGGCCAGAAACATCATGTTATGTGGTCTGAAGCTGGTCCAAGCAACCATATCAGTTTATTATTAAAGTTTCCAGGTAAAAACTGACAGGGGTGCAGAATGATTTAAGATTATCAAGCAGAAAACACCTTACAAACCAAAAATATGGAAGCAGCTATCATAATGTCAAAGATTTAAAAAAATCACTAAGCAAGAAATAGCCTTAAAATTCATAGCATCCTTATTTTTTACAAAGAGCACATGAAATCTTTTTAATATTTGACATGGGGAGTCATCCAGAAAGGCATCACTTCAACAATACCCGATAGATATAGAGCACCTATTCTACATCGTAAGTGCTCAGAGCATGAAGTTGCTACTTACTTTTGTTTGCTTTTGAAACTCCTTCAGTTAAAATTGCCTGAGATCACCTTGTTTAACTTTTGAGGGCTAGATTAACTATTCAACCAGCTCTCAAGGAACCAAAGCCTTCACAGAAACCCAACACAGGCCTAAGAATCCACACACCACAGCTCACACACCATCCTACATCCAGACATTTTTGCTGTCTTACCTACCCCTACAAAAAGCTCCCCACAGGTTTTCTGGACTATATTGCCAGCGCTCTAATTGAAGTTTAAGCCTCTGGTGTTATGGCGTTAGACATAGCGCTCTAAAAAAAGTTCAGGATTTAAAGCAATTTAAAACTATTAATTCATGGAAGTAAAAGTGAGTGGAAAAGTACTATGAAAGTGAAAGCGAAAAGGCAAAACACAGTTACAAAAAATAAAGCATCAAGAAATCAGAACACTGTCAGTGTCTGGAGTCAGGTACTATTTTGCATCTCCTCTGCTTCCATACAGATGTAGAAAAGTGGAAAAAGTATAGAGGACCAGTATAGAGGAAGAAGTATAGAGAAAAGCTATACATAGCTTTAAGATGTTAGTGTCTAGACACATGCAGTGACTGTTTATGATCTATGCAATGCTTCTAATCACAAAGAAAACGCAACCTTTAAAATCTAATCCAGGTTTGACCTATTACTATAGTCGCTCAATCCACAAACCAGAAGCAAGGTAGTGCGTAAGAATGATACTGACACTGCCTAGAGGCTCAGATTGTCAAGAAGTAGTTTTGGATCACGTCCCCCCAGATTTATTTAGATGTCTTCAGTTTAGGACAAACCCCTGGGAAGAAGAAAAAAGGAAGAACTACAAACATATGAACTCCAACAAATTAATTTTTCCATGTGAATTCCAGGAATCTTGCTGACATCAAAAACCCAACATGTTACTGCAAAGAGTAACCAATTCCTACAGCCATACTTTCACTTACATGAACAGGCTTCTTGATAATAGATCATGCCATATTTGTTTATCTGAAGCATTATACAAAAAAACCAGAAAAATAAACAGTATGAAAAACAAATAGTAGTCACATGCAGAACCTGATCTCACAAAGTAAGCATATCAGAACATTGGATACATACTGTTTTCAGTCTTCACAACAGACTTAAAACTGGTGCTTCCAGTTAAGTACTTGCAGTTGGTGGTATGCTGGAAAGCCTTTGCTTCAACTTAAGTTTAGTTAATAGACAGAGTGCATTTCACTCAAAATGTAGCAAGTCACTAGAAGCTGAAAAAGCAGAGACGCTTGAAAAAGGATAACCAGATTGCACAGAAGATGCACTGATTTCACAAAAAGGACATGGCATGAATTTTTTTTTCCTGAAGGCACCTTGGCATGTTGATTAGTTTTCAGAAATATCTAAACCTGTAGCCAAACAAATGTAGACAGCTAACCTGCTTAAGCATGTTCACAGCAGGAATCTAAGCAATCATCTGTATTTAAGGTTAAAGTGCAGAACACCTGCTTTGTAAAGACAAAAGTCTGTATCTAAACCTAAGCAACTGCACTACTTCTGTACACTCAATGTAATTCTAATTTGAAGTTAAACACAAGCTGAACAAACTATAGAATTAAATAAATCAGAATACTACAATGTATCCATCTCTTAAATAAAAACTTGATATTTGGATTATGAAAATTTTAAAGATCTACAATTGTGTATATACATATATACCAGCTTTTTACATTAATATATACATATGTATACAAACACGTTTGTTCAGAGATCTACTTTTTTCTCACTGTCAAAAAGGCAAAGTTCAATCTAAAGAAAGGCAAAGTTCAATTCAAACCTCTTTTTAAGCACCTATAAATCAGTTCAAATATATCTTTATGAAAAATTATATTCTTGCATATGAATTTAAAAGAACTTTACCATTTGTTGATTTATATATGACCAGAATTGACAAAAAGTCAGCGATTATCAAAACAATAACTTTTTGTTGTTTACAAACATGCAAGTTACTGCTCAGGGGAGACAACACTGCTGCATGTAAACTACAATTTTTAACGTCATTCTTGCAACTGATTGTGCTTGCTTTTTTTTTCTTTACACAAATGCAGATAAACAAAAAAGCTAGCAAAAAATCTGTTATCATACTATCTAGTCAAGACAGTTCAAACCTCTATGTCATAGAATATTTAAGCCACTTTAACCATTTTTTAAACTCCCATTTTAATTACTTCAAATCACTATATTAAACTAAACATATTTTAGTCAGGTTAGCCTTATTTTCACAACTCTATTACATGGATCATCTGTTGAACCACTATGAATTTTTGACATAGCAATCCTGTTGAGACAGTAGACACAGCAAAGAAGTCGTTCAGAATGCATGTTCATGAAGGAATGTTGGCTGAATTACAAGACTATTTCCAAAATGATACTTCCCAATCGTGCTATCCGTAATCTAAAATGAAGACGGGAAAGACCAGAATTGTATTGTTTCTCCAACAGCAGAAACCAGCCTAGCCAAAACTTAATTTATAGAAACTTACTTAACTAAGGAGCAACTACGGAAACAACCATTATTAATGCATCACTAAGCATTAATTTCTGCTTACTACCAACAGGAGTTTTGACAGATACAGTTTTACTTGCCTTTGCTATCTTGAATTAAGGTATTCTTAAAACCTCACACCAATGGCTAGTTCAGCAGTGGAGCAACTAATATCAGACCAATCATATGCTTGTTTATTTTTTAATGGTGGATGCCATTTTAAATAAAACTACTCAAGTTGCCTTCAGGAAAAATTTACAACACATCTGATTGTAAAGTTCACAGTTTAAAGTGTGATTACAAGTCCTATGGAACAAAAGGTTATGTAGACAGACATTACGTCTATCCAGTAAGATACATGGGCTCTGAACTTGGACTTATCAAAATCACATGCAAACACAGCTCCTTGTACATACTCAGCATTTTCTTCTCTTTGCCCCATTACATCATTCAGTTCCTATTTTCCATGAATTAAGCCACTAGATCCTCACATCAGTATAAATTCAACATAAATAAATGGGAGGAGACCTGAAGGCTTTAATCTTTGATGAAGTGGCAAATAACAGACTTGACACATTTTTTCTATTCTCCAATACACTGCTCTTCACTCAGAAGACTCCTTCTACTACATCCCTTTTGCTTTACTTATTGTCATACAATTCAGTTTTAAATTAGTTTCCCTTCTACTCTCATAATTAACACGCATATGTTTGGTTTTTCAGACTGTATGAAGAACATTTGACTTCTTTATCTCCTCAAACCAGTTTTCTAGAACTGGCACAGTTCTAGAAATATATTTTAAATCAGTTCTACATCAATTAAACCATAACTACCCAAAGCAAAAATCTAACTATGTCATTCAACATAGCAAAACCTAAGAGATTAACTCAGACCAGTTCAGTTCAAACTCAGTTGAAGGCAGAATGTGAGTGACAAGGCTGGCATTTTTTTTCAGAAGACAAAAGACAAAAGAGAATCGACCTTATCTATTTGTGCAGTCTGGCTATAAAATTACAGAACAAAACAGTGAACACAAGACAGTGAACAAGACAGTGCACTCAGATTCATCAGATCCCAGACCTTATTTCATAATTCAGGTAAGATAAATTGAAGACTCACAGCAAAGTTCATTACCTTTTTCATCCTGAAGTTTATTACTGGTATTATATACATGCTTAACTATGGTTTTGTTCCCGTAGGAGTACAATAAGAACCACAAGAAGAGACAATACTAAAAATGAAATTAAACAAATTCAGCCTCCAACTGCTTAGAATATCGTATCAATTTTGTGCAATACTTTAAACATAACAAATAGCTTACAGCTGCTTGAGTATCTTTACAGGAAGACCAAACTGTTTTCTGAAAAATTTAGTTTATTCCTATGCAGCTCTCACACTATATGGCATGTTATTGCATATGGGAATAATAGCAGTAATATACTTCCCTCACTCCTTCCTACCGTCCTCAGCTCCCGACCCCCCAAGTCACATTGAAACACCACTGTGCTAATCACATTATTACAATAGCATGGGAGGAAAACTGGGCTCTGGAAGTCAGGGATAAGTGAAGTAAAACAAGTGAGTAATATAAACCAGCCAGACTTTTTTCTATGTTCGGTTTTCTTATACAAAGTAATATGAAAAACTTTTGATTAGGAAATGCTGAAGTCTTCTGTCTAACAAATACCCAAAAATTAGCAAACAGTTCCATACACCAAGTCCTTAAAGCTCAAGTGAGAGCCAACAGAGCTTGGGGAGTTAAAAAGCACTATGTCAAGCTTTTTTGTACTGAAAGAACGTTAGATATTTGATCCAATGACGACTGAAGCTACAGCTTTTTTCAGTAAAAGAGTTTCCATCCATCATATGGGCAGGACAAAACTTGTCTGAATTCCATGGGCATGTCTTATTAGAGAATTAGAACGTAGCAGCATATTTCTGACGGAGATTTTACAGTTAGGAAAACACTTAAGTTACCTTTTAAATATGCGTTATACCAAGAAGATGCATCAATTAGTGCTATGTCACATTCTCACGAGAATGGAACTAACATGCTTCCTTCTGAAATTACATTATGACAATCTATGCTGTCTGATGTTCTGCAAAACTAATGGCATTTTTCTTTAAAGAAGGAGCAACCCTACTTACCATTTCCAGGTAAATACATTTGCTCTGCACTGCCTCGCAAAATGAAATACTTCTCATACTTGAAAGCCTATTAATACTGCATTTGGTAAAACACAGATGTGTATTTTCATGCCTGAGCAGCTTATGGACAAGGTCTGATGGAAGTGCTAAACAGAATGCAAGTCTACAGGAAAGTGCAGTTTTGTAATTAAAGAATTCTAAAGAAAAGGCTGTACAAATACCTCTGTACTCAAAAACATATAATCAAAGCTGCTCAAGTCTTTGTGGCAAAATAGCTGCAGAAGACCAAAAAATACAGAACAAGTAGTATTTTATTCTTTACATTTGAATTGTACAGCATCTAGATGAATATTTCTCTGATCGTAAAAATAAGGAAGCAGGAAATTAAAATAACCTTATTTCCCCAGTTTCCCAAGAAGGTGCAATCAAAATCAGCACATTGGAGTGCTCTAAACTCTACTGTGGTCACATACTCTTACTGAGCACTGTGGTAACAGTACAAATTATAGTGGTCATGGTTTCTTGCCCCCTTCTTAAGTGACCTCATAAAAATCACTGCTTGGCTTGTCATTTCCATTAGCTGATAGGAAAAAAGACCCCAGAAATTTTGTGGTGCAATGCATATTGCTTTAGGTTAAAGCAAAAAATTACCTGGCAAGGAAAAAAAGAGAAAGCAGGCATTAAGCATTAGAAATAACAAACATGAAGCAAGATGAGTAGAAGCTAAATATTAGAATTTGAGACTAACAGATTAGTAAACAGACCTAGATGTTAATTCCAAGAAGTTTATTTTCTTTGTTTTGTTTATAAGAAGCCTTGATTATCACATATTCTGAGTTTAGGTCATACACGCAGGTGTGAACTTGTACAAGACAGTTCAAAAAAAAAAATTGAAGTGCACTTCTTCATTGATCTCAGAATAAGCACTGCGAAAATAATTACAGCAAGTTCAAATATGCTTGCAGAGTACAGGGTTTTCTGCACTTTGACCAAATATTTGACCCATTTCTGTCAAAGTAAAGTTTCAAAGTACAGTTGACTCCAAGTCAGCAAAACGATTAGCATGCAGGAAAAATCTACTCCAACTTTTACATATGGCCATAGACAGAAACTACCTTAAAATTCCAACTTTGCATTTTGACTGAGCAAGGGCCCTAATGCAGTCACCAAGAGTGCGAGTCCATTTGCTGCATGTAAGTGTTGCAAGCACTGCACTGCAGAAGCAATCAGTGTGTAAGGAAAAGGTAACTCAGACAGCAGTCAAGTCACAGCAGCAGCAAGGTCATCAAGCTTAAAATTACTAAGTCTGTTTCCCTGCTTGGAGGTGAACCCAAATTCATTACCACCTCAAGATGCACTTCCCAAGGTTGTCTCCCTGAACATACATCTTCATAGAAATGTAGTTTTAACTTTATTTCATTAAACAATCTGCTACCTTTTACATTATGTCACTGGTAGATCTTAGTTGAACAACAAATCTTATGAAGGTTCCCCTCCTCTAATCAGCATTTTAGTAAAACAGAATAAAATGTTGAAGTTCTGCTGTATATTTCTTTTAAGAATAATTCTGCACTGCAAGTCAGTATGGAACTGTTAAAACTTAAGAGCTTTCCTTAAAATCTAAGCCTCAGCAGATATCAAATAAACGTGGGCAACTAACTGGCCTTCACATTTCCAACCGAAAATCCAAATGAAAGGAGCCCGACCCCAACACTCACACGCGGTGCCGTAGCGCCCTCTGCTGGACGCCTGAGCACGAGCAAAACTGATCGTTCACCCGTACCGAGCTGAGGGGGAAGAACTCAGCATCCGCCACGACTAACGTGCCTTTTATACGAAAAAGATCATTGAAATACGCAATCACACTATGTTATGTCAACTCTGACAATAACCTATGAGCTTCAAAGGGGTTTCTTCAGTAAACCTCCAGAAAACTATGCCAAGTGAGGTCTGGTATGCATTGCGTTGTAAGTTCAGCGTTTCTGATAATGGTACCGTGGCAGACAGCAAAAATCTTACCCTGTTAAAGCTGTGCTCATGAGAATCTTCCAGCTGCCCATTGCTAGTCACAGGAATTTCTGCCGCTGAATTTTTGGGAGACTCTTGAGCCATTGCACTTTCCTATGAAAAGAAACAGGTTAGCGTTTGTCTTACATTTCCAATGAGTAATCCATATGAAAATATGTGATGTATGGGTTTCATAACAGTTGATTTTATTTCAAACTGCAACTGGAAATAGTCTGATATACTCAGTCTGTATCTGTTTATTTAATCACATCCTCAAATCACAATAATACTCTAGCACAGCTCAGTCAGAAGTAATTTAAAGTTTCCAGATCTAAGAGAAAAGAAAAACTAAAATTTAATCCATTGGCATTGGGGGAGTAAGACACAAATGAGACATGTGGGCTCAGAAAAATGTTTTACATTACACTTGAGCCTTAGAATAGTTTTTGTATTTCAAACTATAATGAGCTTGGCTAAAAAAATTGTATTAGCTATTCATAAGCAATAAATACTAAAGAAGAGCAATATGTTTAATCATATGTTACAAGAAAAGCAATGACTCCCAACTTTAAAATAGTTTCCGTTTCTTCTTATTTTACCATAATACAGTGCCACCTTCTGACTAATCTGTTGGCATGCAACTCTTCAAGCAGTCAACAGAAGCAAACCTGAAGTGAAATGCAGAAGCGCCAAAAGAACTCAAAAGTACCAACAGAATTCAAATTTCAAAGTTAGTTTCAAATGCAGCTGCATGATGAACAGTAGCAGCAGCTGTGCAACCACTGCTTTCAAGTACGACCTAAGGTATAGCCTAGAAGAGACATTCCCAGAAGAACTGCACATCATTTACAAGCACCTGAACAGAGAATGGCAGCTTAACACTCTACAAAATTAAGAGGAACTGAAAATTTCATCCCTTTCAAAAAGCTACTCCTAACTCTGCAAGGCAGCTTCGTCAGTCACATAAAGGGTAAACAGTAGAAAAATCAACCACAACCAAGGCAGTGTTTGTTCATTCACATACAAGTTGTCTGAAGTCCTCAAACCAGCCCATACACTTATGCAAAGCTGGCAAGACAAGGCATACCATCAACAGGTACTTGAGAATAGGTACCCTTCTACCTCTAAAGCTCTTAAATCATCAAAATGAACCAGCTCTTTTCAGTCCAAGGGCCAGGAAGAGGCTCAACCTGAGATCAGGATCTGAAGTACCATCAGCTTCTCCAACCACACGTGAAGCTCCACAGCGTATCAATATAACACGAAGATTTTACTGGTACTTACTGAGCATCACTTGCATCATTCTTAATTGGAACATCTTCTGTCATACCGCATCGCTAATATTTCTTCCACTTTCACATATCACCACTTCATTTACATTAGTGAGCCTGATTTCCTTAATTAGTGTTGAGGCCTCACAAGACTTTTTCTAACTAGCCACTGTCTGTAGGCTCCAATAAATGGGCTTCTACTGAAGCACACTAAAAGGTCTATGCTTATTTCATGAGTACTTTTAAAACAGTAATTTGTTTCATTTCAGAGAATATAGAATATCCCAAACTGTAAGGGACCCATATGGATCATCAAGTTCAACTCCCCGCTCCTCACAGAGAGCTGCTATACAACACCATTAGATTAAATGTTCTAGTTACCTGGTATATTACATTTTGATTTGGGAAATCTGTCCAATAGCTCAAGTTTCTTAAACTTGCTCTAAATCTCACATGTGCTTAAGCTCTAAGACTGCTAGGAACTACACTTCTACTTGACACAGTCAACTGAGCATTTTTCAAAATGCTTGACCTGTCACAGCTACTTGCACAACACAGAAACATTAGCATAAACCATGTTCACAGCTATTTTTGTTCTTTTTCTGCAATTATCAGAGAACACAGTGCAAAGGGAAAGTCCTCTACTGTCAAGGGGCACTTTACTAAGGATCACAAACAAAAGTGCATCTCTAATTAAAGGAAAAAACAAATACTTGACTTAGGTGCTTTTCAACAAGAATCTCAAATAATTTTGCAAATACTGATATTGATATATTTTTATGCTTTTATTCGGAGATATACTTGCTCAATGCATATGCACACATCTCTAGTAAATACATATACTAGAAAACAAAAATTCATCAGCTTCTCTGGACAACTAGAAGCAATTCACATAGTTTTTAGGCATTCCTAGTTGAGTCAGACCTATGTATCTAGTTCAGACAAAGCAAAAAAGTACTTGCTAACGTCAGTTCCTTGCTATGTCTGAACTATAACAATTTCACGTTGCTGAAAAGAGGACATTTTACCACTCTGCTTTTCCAGTCCTTACCGTGAGCCACACAGTGCACCACGTCCCACTCACCTGACTACAGCCACCACACACAACTCACTAGCCTAGCAACAGACCTTTTCACCTGGTTAATTTTCCAGTTTCGGTGAGTTGAATCAGTTTGCAATGAGGTCAGACAAGCACCAAAGCCATGAAATGAGCAGCTGAAAAGGGGAAGTGGGAAAAACTGCTAATTTGACTCAGACATAACAAGAAACCACTGTCCGCATTTTAGTCAACAGTTTAAGCTTGCACGGCTGTCAAGAACGAGTCCTTGTCCTTTGCCCCCAGTTCTTCCCCCCATCAGCTTTCACCATCCCTTCACCTCTTTCCTGAGCCAGAGCAATGTATTTGTACAGCAAACAAGATTGCGGAAACACTGCAGGTTAAAAGAAAGCGACCTATGCTCAAAAAGAGGATGGGTAATTCTTCCACTCCCATCAGTTCTCCAAAGCAGGCACAACTCCAACACTTGCTCCTATGAAACAGAGCAGGTACTAATGCAGTAAAGAAACTACTTTCTTTGAAGGAGAATGAAGGACTGCCCACAGCATCAGCTTACTTCGGCAGTGCAGTATCTCAAAATACTTACTCTGACTGTAGGCTACTGCCAAATCCAGCAGCCATTTCTCTTTACCTCTGGATGTGTGATCCCGTAACTTCACACAATCATGGTAAAGCTATTGATCTGAGAGAAAACTAAACTGCCAAATCACAGCAACATTTCTGTTGAAACAGGGAGTATGATTGCTGAATCAAGTGTCTCTTTGGCAAGTGTAGCCCACAGCTGACTTAAACTAAGCATACAAAGAAATTGATTCCCCAGAAGAAAATTTATCATATGTATAAACATCCTAAAGTAAATCTAAATAAATTCCTAAATTTGTATTGATGTATTAGGCATGAATGACATAAGCACTACAGGAAAACATCTTGTTTCAGACAGACATTTTATTTTGAAAAAATAGTATCATCCTTTAGTAACAAACAGTATTTTCTTTGTTCATCTCTGTTTACAAATATCAGATTTGGAAATACGCTAAATAGCTGTGGAATCACTATTCTGCTTTTAGTGGAAGTTTAAAAACAATTCACTGTCACTGAAACTCCAATAGTGATAAAGTCAGCATTAACTTTTTTCATTTTTATTCAAGAACAGTCAGGAAAATGTTGACTCTGTCTTTCTGAAAGAGCATCCTAGAAACACCTGATTAGCTAAATAATACTGGGAACCTTAGGAATTTGTTCATAATTCTAATATGTCACAGACCTCTCCATAGAGAAGGGGCAAGCTGTATCTGCTCCCAGGGAAAAAAAGGTTCACTCCTTCAGCAGTAGATAGAGTACCTTGTTACAGTGAGGTTACACAAAGATTGCTGCCCTTTAAACACCAACCCTTTCTTCCTGCAGTATTCACACATTTCAGACTCTATCATGCCTAAATCTATTCAACTTACAAAACAAATAGTGCAGCACAGCAACAGACTACTGGCTGAAGTAATCTTTTGCTACGAATTAACTGGACTGTTCTTAATGGTGTCTCAAAACCAACCCCACCCATTCAAGATGCTGTGCATGAACTCGTATCCCCATACTAACAGCACCGTGATATGTATAGCAGAAATTTTGGGAGTCTGAAACTTGTTAGGATTGGTTGATTTTACACTAATATAACTATCACCCAATCACCTCAGAGCCAGACTGGACCTCTTCTGCAGCTGGATGAGATTCATCAAGTGTTGTGGATTCACTGCTGTGTTCTGACATACCTGAAAACCAAATCCGTTTGGCATGCATTAATTGAAGTGAAAGGAGCTGGATGTTGCACCTCACAGAAACCAAAACAGGCTTTCAGAAAACATTTCTTTTACAATTTCTGCTAAAGCAAAGTGAAACCTCCTTCTTTTGATGGTGACCAGGTCTTCAGCTCTCCAAAAACGCAAGAGAGATTAGGAATACAGTCTAGTGCAGCTTCCATTGCCGAAGCAACCTTTCCCCACAGACAACTAAGCTTGGAACATAAAACCCTGCAAGTCAAACAAGGTTCTTCAGCTGATACGTATACTGTCACCTGCAACAATACACTGACTGTATCCTACCACTGCAAAGATCACCATTTTGTTAAGACCTAAGATTTATCCAAACACTGCAAGATTATATTGATGCTAAGCCACTGAAACCTATTAAGCTGTTCAGTCCGTTGTGTTTACTAGAAACAGAATCCCTTTCATTTTAGTCTCAAAAAGATCTCAGCTAGAGAGTCAACGAAAGTTGTTAACACTGAGCACATGTGCAAGAAATCAACTCTGTGAATGTAGTGATAACGAAAGATGAATTACATACCCAATTTTAGCTTAAGTAAGAAAAGTATCTAAATTCGATTTCAAATAGCTGATAACTACAGGTGACACCACAATTCACTCAGCTGCTTGAGAGAAGAAGACAACCAATCATTAAAAATTAATCAAACTGTCAGTATTGCATATAATCACACATGACTTCAGTTCATTGTCTTGCACCATTTCATACATGTTCAGACACATACCAGATCAAGAAAAATTATAAAGAGATTACTGTTTGTGTTCATATTGTATTTCAAATTCCTAAGCTATAAAACATTCTAATTAAAGCAAATAATTAATAAGGTAAGCAGCTCACATAGCAAGGGAAATAAAATAAGGACACAAAGGCTGAGAAACTGAATCACCCAGATCATATAGATAATATGGATAACCTATTAACTGGATAACCTATTCGGGCCCATTGGGAAACCAAACATGTAAAATAAGAGATTTTCTCCAGAAAAACTGTTCATCCAGGGCTAGCACTGACTGAAGTTGGATTTTTCCAAGATCAATACAAAATTCCTTTTGAAGTAATTAAGAAATAAATTTAACATCCTTATATAGCTTCCTTAATTTTTCAAATTTCTTTTGAACATGAAAGGCTGTACAGCAGAGGTGCTGTTTGCCCACATGGTCCTGTCCAAACTCTGCTTGTGGTTGAAAACAACCTCTGTGCTTACTTAACAGCTTATTTCTGAGTAGCTAAAACAATTACATGATAGAATAGGAGAATAAGTGTGATTTCCCTGCTCTACTGGTTAAACAAAAAGCTAAATTCATCTTGTAGTAGAGCCTTCATTAAGACAATCTGTTCTTCAGTCCTACCACATCAGTGTTCCTGGAGTTATATTTGTGCACCACATACAAGCTTACAGTACCACAGCAACACTGTTCTAAACTATTAAATGCTGTAGGCAAGAGTATTTTTGATAGATTTAAGAACTTGTAATAACCTAATCTAGGGGCAAGAACCATCTCACAAATCCATGTAGAAGGCACTGCATAAAGGCAAGTGTAATTAATTTTTAAAAATCCAAATGAATACTCCATTTGTGTTAAACACCGTTCCACGATTAATTTTTTGTACAGTATTCTTTTCCTACAGGTAGTGCCAATGCTTTCACACAGCTCTGCAGGATCACACTGTTCAACTTTAAAACACGAAAAGGGAAAAAAATGTAGTTTAGAGGTGGCTTTCATAAAAAGTTCAACTGTACATTCTAATTTAACTACAGAATTTCCTGATTACTGCTTCTACAGCAAAAAAATGGGAATGTAAACAGTAAATACGGGATGCAAGGATGAAAACTTTCTACACTTTGAGCAAGATTCGGAAGTGAAGACACTCACGTGAAATTGTGGTAATCATGGCACCTACACACAGGTATCATTTAAGGTTCCACTGCAGAAATGCATACAGACTTTTGCACCTCTGCAGCTCTCGCAGGTGCCAGGCAAAGGGCTGTTCTTTGTAAGAGGCTGCTAATCTCCAGTACAGCATGGATTCTACGTTATCAACGGCTTGGTTTGTTTCTTCACTAAAGCAGGCACAACTTTACAACACATTAGGTGACTGGTGTAGCAGGACCTTTGCTACCATCAGCTGCAATTAGAACAAGTCAAGGAGGTTCTACTTGGAAAAAACATGCTTGATCCATATTCTGACCCTGTCCATATCACTCCTGCCCGTCTGGGTTCTCTTTTTCCCCACTACACCAATTCTGCAAATCCACACAAATACTGCACCACAGCAGAAGAGAGGACACAGAATAGACCAAGAATCATTCCCCCCATGGTGAAGCTACTTTAAATGCACACTGAATTACAGCCTCAGTAATTTTAAGTTTTGCTCACCATAAATAAAACCACACGATTTTTAACTCCTGGGGATTTAGATATCACTTCTTCAACTGGCAAAGTAAAAAGCAAAACAAAGCAAGAACTTACGAACAACATAGTAAGCTTGTTCTAGGATGGAGATGTCAGAGATATTTAACCATTTATAATTATTGGTTATAAGAGCATGCTTATGTACTTTTCATAAAAAAGGCAAATTCATATTTGCTTATTCATGAAAATATGAAGTAAATGTCACCAGCAATAAATTAATTTTGAATATGAAGTATATTCTTCACATTCTTAAATCACTTAGGTAAATGATTTATGGTCTCAGAAATAAGAACCATGGGATTCTCAAGAATCGGATCTGCTTCTCTAAGTAGGATGCACTGGCTCCTTCACTTATTTTTCTCATATATTAATTGCCAATAAGGCATCAGCAAGATACCTTCTGTCTAAAATGAAATTTATTACACACTTTTATTGTTGTCTTATTACTTAACTGCATAGATAAAGAATAAAAATTTTTGTAACACTGCAGAAAATCCCAGTGCTGGTGGAAAAATAACCATTTTCTGGATGTTTTCTTAATTTCAATTTCTAACTAAGAACACTTCCACTAATTCTTGTCAAGATAGAGATCAACCACTTTTTTTAAAAGACTGTAAAGAGCTTAAACACTTCCTGCTGCAATCATGCCATTGCTTCCTCTTAATGCTCTTGAATTCCCTGGCCACTCCACTTGCAAGATCTAATTATGCTTGAGAGTTACAAGACATGATGGAGACAAACACTGGAGAATAGGGCTGCTGCTGACTTTCACACTCCCCACGCTAGGTAAGCCTGGCCCTAAACATTTTAATGCTCTGCTCGTCTCCAGATTAGCTAAGCCATGGACTCCCATTATGGTTTCAACTTCTACCAAATAAGAAAGAAGCAGATGATCAAGATACTCCCTCAGCTTCCAGTTTTTTCCAATCTAACACTCTTCTGTGTTTCTTATTACTGACATTTTAACTGCATGTGAACATACATACATACACAAACATACACATGACTCAGAAAGTTTTGGAGCTGCACTGATCAAATAACATCCTTCTCCAGCCCTGCAAGAAGAACCCTTCTGTTTTCTTCTCTAGCAAATCAATTCTTAGGTAACAGAGCCACCGACTGAAAAGTGGTAACTCCTCGCTATCTTTTCCACCAAGCATAAAAAGCACATGTTAGGCGCTAAAACTACATCCTGGGCTGGATGTTCAGAATGATCCCCTTCAAAGCCTTTCATGCAAGATTAAAGGCTATTAGGGAGTTTCAGTTAAAAATAACTTATTAGAGAAGTACTATAAGAAATACTGGAAGAATTGCCTCTAGTTTGCAAACAATACCACATGCAACACCTGCTTGTCACACAACACCAAAGCGCTTCCAAGCTTTAAGAACAGTAAGCAAAACACAAATTGGCACACTTAAAACAGTAATTGCCAGGGTGTGGAATAAGTCCCAGGGGCACAAAATTTACACAGCATCTACAATTTTCTTACTCCACCAACACACAGCTTCCCTTTCTCTCTCGTGGAACCCGCCTGCTCCCGAGCTCAGGCGCTGCCCTCCCCGTGCGGCCGCCCAGCACCCCCGGCGCGGGGCGTACGAGCCGGGCCGACCCCGGCCCGCTGGGCACTGCCGGTGCCGCCGGGGAGCCCGGGAAGGGGCGGCCGCTCCCGCGGGGTGACACGTCGGACGGGAGAGAACGGGAGGCGCGGCCCGGCCCTCCCCGAACCCGGGCCCAGCGGCTGCCCCGGCCCGGGCCGTCCCTCACCTGCCGGCGGCGCCGCTGCGGCCCCGGGGGCGTCGTGCTGCGGGGGACGATAGGGCAGGACTGAGGGAGGGAAGGGGGGACGGAGGAGGCCGGGCGGGGCGGCACCGACGGCCCCTCTCCAGCTTTATTTTCTTCCTTCTCCGGTGGCAGCAGGAGCCGGAAGCGCCGGGCCGGAAAGGGGATGACGATGGCGGCCTCTCTAGGCTGTCATGTCTATGGTCGCAGCCATGGCAACCACCGCCAGCACCGCCCGGGAGGCTGCTCCAGCCCCGCCGAGCGCCGTGCCCGTGAGATCGGGCCGCCGGCGGGGAAAGCAGCCCGGAGCGGCGGAGCGGCAGCGTGCCTGCGCGGCTGCGGGTGCCGCTGAGCGCGCCTGGGGGACGCTGATCGGTGCCATGGCAGAGGCTCTGCCCGAACCCACAGTGAGGAGGAAAAAAAGCATCTCTATCGAGGAAAAAATTGACATCATAAGCGCTGTGGAGAGCGGCAAGAAGAAGGCGGACATTGCGGCCAAGTATGGCATCAAGAGGAATTCCCTGTCTTCGATTATGAAGAATAAGGAAAAAGTTTTGCAAGCCTTTGAAACTTTACGGTTTGATCCTAAAAGGAAAAGACTGAGGACTGCTTTTTATGCCGACCTGGAGGAGGCATTGATGAAGTGGTACAGAATTGCAGAGTGCTTGAATGTGCCGGTCAGTGGCCCCATGTTGCGCCTCAAGGCGAATGATTTTGCCCAGAAGCTTGGACACAGTGATTTTAAATGCAGCAATGGCTGGCTCGATCGTTTCAAGTCGAGGTATGGTTTAGTTTTCAGAGCTCAGCCTGTAGAAGCAGCTGCTACTACTACAGTGGATGCTCCAACTCTTTGGTACCAAAATGTGCTTCCTTATTATTTAAATTATTATCAGCCGAAAAATGTGTTTTATATACAGGAGACTGGGCTGTTGTATCAGATGTTACCACACAACCCGTTTGCGTTTAAAGGGGAAACTTGTTCTGTAGGTAAACAGAGCAAAGAGAGGATCACTGTAGTGGTGGGTACAAATATGGATGGCTCTGAGAAACTCCCACTGCTTGTTATAGGAAAAAGCAAAAGTCCACACTCTTTCAAAGACATGAAATCGCTGCCAGTGGATTATGAAGCAAATGATAGGGTGTGCATGACTTCAGGAATCTTTGAACAGTGGATGCATAAACTCGATGACAGATTTCACGCACAGCAGCGCCGAGTGGTTATTCTTGTTGATTCTCTCCCAGCTCACACAGAAGTAAAGAACCTGAAGTCTGTCAAATTAGTGTTTTTTCCTCCAGACTCTTCTTCATCTATAGCTATGAAAGAAAGGATTATCAGAAGTCTGAAGGTTAAATACAGGCACTGTCTTATCAGAAGATTTGTTGACTGCGTAGAAAGTAATAAAGAGTTCATGCTGACCCTTCTTGATGCAATTGAGATGCTGTACCTGTGCTGGAGGGAAGTAACACCAGAGACTATTGTAAAAAGTTACAATGGAGCAACTTTCAAGTTAGAAACTGAGACAAATGAAAAGGACAACGAGGTTGAAAGTGATTTTGATTTGATTGCACATGCACGGGCAGCTGGAGTAGAGTTTCCAGAAGGTTTGTCTTTGGAAGAATATGCAGCTCTAGATGATGGCTTGGTAACTTATGAAGCACCCACAAATAATGAAAGGATGTCTGCCAAAGAAAGTGCATCAGATAAAGCTGAGACATTTGTTGGTGATGAAGATAAGGATGAAGGCGATCGACTTCAGGGAGCTGAACAGCCTTTACCATCCAAAAATGAGGCTTTGAGTGCTTTAGATACCCTTCGAAAGTTTCTCAGAAGTCAAGACACAGATGATTCTCTTTACGAATCCCTAGCTGACTTGGAGAATTTTATTCAACATGTAGCATGTGAATAAATATTTTAGCAAAGTGGGAAAGCATGTAATTGGAAAAAAGAAATTATATAAGCAAACAAAGATAGGCAGTTTAATAACAAGAATTGCTGAAATGTTCTCTGGTGTGTTTTTCTCAGGTGCCTAGATGTACATAACAAAACTACGAAAAAGGGCTGTGAACTGAAATTTGCCACAAAATAAGGAGCAAATAACATGCATTTGAGGTGGGGAGAGGGAGTAAGCTGAACCCTTAAAATGCTAACTGTAGTAAGTACAGTGGAGGCAAAAGAAATTCTTTGAGCAGTTCGGTGCACTCAGGATAAACTGTTGACCACTTGGAATTCTTTCTTCAAGAAGAGACTAGCACTTCTACACATCAATAATGTCACCAGTGTTTTTGGGTTTTTGACAGTGGAGTAGAAAATATTTATCACCTTGGTGCTTTTGATACATAAACACAAAATTGAGTAACACAGAAAATATATGCTTAAATTCTGAGAAGTCAGGCATTTTAAAAATAAATATTTTTCACCCTTCATCAAGAATTCTGGCCATCACTTACTCTTGCAGCAGACGATGAAATGCAAAAGTTACCACAGCTTTGGATGTGTTTTGTTTTCTTAAAACTGCTCATGTGTGGATACACTCGAATGGCATAATCATTTATCCAAGAGTCAAAAGACAAACAAACCTTTACTTGGTCTTTGAAGAGGCCAAAAAGGAAAGTCATTCTCTCTCTTTCAGCACTTTTGGTGCATGGATTTGATGTAGGTCTTTCTGTTCAGCTCCAAGTATCTCTACAGTAAATTCAGAAAAAAAAAATCAGTATCAGCACTAAAAACCTCACTGAGCTCTTGTTTTATTTTCAGTAGTTGGAGGCTTTGCTGTAGGATTCAAGCACTAATGTGGTTTATCATTACAAGTCCCATTAATAGGGCTGCTTTTTGCATGATTGCTGTGTGAAGTTGTATAAAACACGGTACATTTACATGTCTTCCAGCATGCATTTCAAACAATGTAATCATATCAGAGCCAAAACTCACAGTGTATAGGACCTCGTGGCTTCTTTCAAAACCTGTCTTAAATATTTTCCATTCTATCAATTTAATCTTTTTTCAAAAGTTGGAGATAATAATTTTTCTAATTTAGAGGAAGAAGAAAATATTTTATGGATGCCCTTTAGGAAGCTTGTGTAATAAAGAATCTATTCTGCTGTGTATAATTAAACCACGAGAAAAGAATCTCATGCATATGTGGATCTACAGTTTTAAATAAATAGTTTGGCTAAAGCTTTGTTTACTGTTTTTTCTGTAGGACAGTTTATCCATTTATGAAATAATTTCAGAAAATGTATCAAATTGTTGGAAGGCAGTGAAAGTATTAGGGCGATTTGGTAAGAAAATGCTTGTGGCTGTATGAACATTTTACTAGAACCCCTACCAAAAAGAACCCTATAAACTTCTGGTTTCTTGTTGTGAAATATCTGATGTGAATTCCATCCAAAGGATATTTTGATTAAATGAGAAATTTAATCTGTTGAAATCCCGATAAATAAATCCTTACATGGAGATTTATAGATTCTGTGAAAAAGGTACTCCTCTGAATTATCTCTTCTAGGTATTTATTATTTTAAAATACAGATGCAAAGTCTTTTAAATTAAGAAACTCTATCACATTTGACTTGTTTAAATACTTTAGAACAAGCTTATGAAAAGTACTTTCTATTCTGACTAAGCTTATTTGAAGTTCATATTAATCCCAGAGATCTGTAGATAATTTTCCTATAGTAATCTTTTGATTTAAAATCTATTTATTTGCAACAGCTTCTCCTGCTAGAGGCAAGTTTAGGGAAAAGTTTCTATTATCCATATAGTAAATGTGTAATTTGTTATGATTTGACTCCATGTGGCCGTCACTGGCCCCGGTTCCAGATAAAGAGACTCTGTGTTTCCTTCTGAGAGAATTCAGAGTGTGACAGTGTTGGATCTGACTGAGAAAGACTTACATACGTAAGCAGCAAATCTTGGTTAAACAAGGGTTCACTCTACAAGAAGTGTAATTTCTGCAAGAAGAGGCCTAGAAAATCAGGAGATGGGAAATAACGTCGTTTGCTGGAAAGGAAGGAAGTGAATTACTGAGTGTTGTCATACTCCCTCATGAAAACAACAGGAAGGATTTACTAATTTGGCCTGGACTTTGCAGGTGAGTTGTGGAACTTGTTTTAAAAAACATACAGCCATTGAAATCCTGTATCTTTAAAGAATATAGGACTTTTTCCTAGCCTCTTAGTTCTTTCTGAGAAACCAGGATAAAATGCACTCACTGAAACTGCTTCTGTAAGACAGATGCTTTATATTCTAATACTGTAGCTTTCAAAATTATTTAGGAGCCCAAATATTTCTCCTCGCTTGGATTTTGGTCACATTTATAGTGAGAGAACATGAGATCGTTGTGAAGCTGTTGCTGTTTCAGGTGTTTGTCACGGGGAGATGCAGGCTCCCAGATGCGAAATGCTAACACTGAAAAAGGAAGCGGTGCGCTGTGTAAATGTTTGTCAGTTTAGCATGGGTACACAGTTTGAGCTGGAGATTTCTTTGCATTGTCTGGGTAAACCACTAGGACACTGGCTTTTTACATCTGGGGTGGTATCTTTTGGAGGGAGAGGAAGAATATGACTTTAGACTGCATCATATTTAAAATGAACAACCTTTGCTACAAAAGGCAGGTAACTAAGGCTGTCATTTGCTTTAATACTTGAATATTAGTATGGACAACTATGTGCATTTTCTCTTTAGCTTTTCTACTTCATGCTGTGATTAGATAGTGATTAGGTTCTTCAGCTTCAAATCAGTGAGGTTGCTTTCAGTTACCCAAAAGTGACTTCTAGAAGTGGGAACTGAAAAGATGAAGTTTTAAAAATATAACTGACTTCTAGAGAAGGCCAAAATAGAAAAAGTTATTTGGAAAGTATGTTTGATATAATCAAAAGCATCCTCAGATTCATTCTTGAGACAAGTAATATGTAAAATAAGTATGCTCTTCAAATTGCATACGTTTTTGAAAACTGTAAGAAATATTACACTGTGATTTTTTGGTGTGTCTTACTGTGTGTGCAGTTTTGGAAACCCTTCAGGTCTGTAAAACTACATCTTCTTTCAAAACTCTTACTGAAAGGAAGATTGCTCACCCCTAATGGTAAAAGGAAATAACTTTTTTCACCCTTAGGCAAAAATGGAAGAGAGGAGGCAGTCAGGGATTTATAGGAGAGCAATCCATGAGTGCCTGTATTTCCAAGATTTGTGACATTTTGATAGCTAAGCAATCGAGGGAGTAAACAAGTTGATGGTTTCACATTATTATGCAAATCTTGAGAATACTACCCTGAAACACACAGAATCTTCAGCGATTTTAAATTTTATGTGCAATACCTTTGTAAACTTACATTAAATTATAAAACTAGAATATTAGTAAAATACCTTCAAGATTTTTTTGGTGGCTTGTTTATTGAAATGGTAGAGTAATATTGGCCTAGTCAAGACTTAACGAAAATGTATGGTGACTGGGCAACCATGGAATGTAATGACAGTGTTTCACATTATTTTATTCCTTTAATATCAATAAAAGCTGGTGCTTCCTATTTTTGGGAGGCATTTGTTAAATGAAGAGTTTTCAAAGTTCTTATTGGGAACTGAATGATGCTGGAGCCAGAGAAGAGTTTTTATATTTATGCAAGGAAGTCAGTATTTGTATCCAGATGTTTTAATATGCCTATTTTGGGGGATCCTTCCTTGAAAATCAGAACCAAGCCCTGTCAATTAATAAGCAACCAAATCTAACTGAAATTTTTGCAATGGAATGAGTGACAGCGTACTTCTGTCAATACATTCATTAACAACAGAAAAAAATCTTTGCAACAGATGAAAATACAACAACTTTATGTCTGACAGCCTGTTTTTACACACAGCCTTTATGCTGGTAAAGCAGTGTGGTGTAGACAGGAGATTCCCTTTTCCTGATTTAACTGCACTATGGTATAACCACATCATTGGCTTATAGAAACAGGAATTCAGGTGTAGCTCATTTGCCTTCTTGCTAGCACAGTTACTCCATTTGGACTGTATTTTCTCCTTTCAAAGGTAGTGGTTTAATAGCATTGTTCTAGTTAAAACCATACAACATCCGGGTTAAGGCAGAGTGGGGAAGCCAGTAGTGTCTTGCCAACTTATTCACAGCTGTGTCACCTCTGTTCTATGAGCAGAATGGAAAAGTGTAAATTGCAAATTAGTGTGATCAGTAAAGTGAACAAATAGCACACTGAATTACCAAATCTGTCGAGTGAGAAGGTGCCGTATTCTTGACAATTTTTAAAAGGGCTTTCTGTGTTTTACAATATTTCAGCTGAAAGTCACGTTCCTCCTAAGCTTTCAGGTCATGTTACCTCTGTCACAACATTCCAGCCTTGTGCACGAGCAGCACCAAGGGGAACAGGTTACTCCCCTCAGCACACAGGTAGCTACAACCCATGTGAGTTGTCAGCCTGCCCACAGGTTGGCAGCTGTGTCACCGGGGAGGTGAGCTCCAGAGCTGGTTTTCATCCTCCCCTTCCACGCTTGTGTTGCTCTGTGAGTTGTGCCAGTGCTTGTCTGTAATCACCAAGGTAGTGACTCATCTGTCTGAGAAAGTTGTGGTCCAGTGGGATGATGCAGCCTCACCCCAAATGCCAAATGAAATAATTCGTGGTTTATTGTTTGAAGACTGTGGGACTCAGGATTGCTGAGGAGGGCATTAAGATGTCTCAGCTCTCCTTGGCCCTGCTCAGCAGCAAAACTGAAAGAGAAGTTCTTGCTCTGGAGAAGTTCTTACAAAAGACTCGCTATTCAAGAATTACTTCAACATGTGATAACTAGTTGTTGGATTTCTCATCTGAAGTCATCCACTTCTCTTGAGAGATGTGCTGTGGGGCTGCCTCTGTATCATGTATACGAGGAGACAACCTAATGAAAGCACTGCTTTTCTTCTAGCAGCTTTGGTGCTTCTTATTTCTAACCTGTATAAATGATGCAATATGAGACTTTTCTATTCAAAATTCTATTTCTTTCCCCTTCCACCTTTTTTCATCCATTGCCCTTATCATTTTATATTCATTGATATCCTTGCAATTCTAGTGTTAATGTTAGGTTTGTTGGCCCAACCTTCTGGCAAGCTGCTTTCCTCCTTACTCTCCCTATTTCTAATTTTATCTTTTGCAGGTCATATTTTTGAATCATCTCATTTATCAGCCAGTATCACCCTCTTGGTACACATCCTCGTGATCTCAGGCCCTAATTTTTCCCGTGCTGTATTTAGCGCCTTTCCGAAATTCTTGCTGCATTTAGCTGAGAACATTTAGTATGTCTTTTTGTCTTTTCCTTTTGTAGAGGAGGGTGAGCAGTGCTTTTTCCAGCAGTCCCCCAGGAAGTCTGAGAGAACTGGTAACAAAACACATAATTGCTCTCTCCTTTCAGGTGTCTCCATCTTCTCTTTCTGTCAGTGGTCCCTTCTGACCTGTTCTTTTGAAATTCTCAATATGACATTCAGTATCTTTGTTTAAACTGCTCCTATTTCTCTTTCATCTCTTACCCCTACCTGCCTGTATACCGTCCTTGCCACACTTCACTTTTACATTTCCATTTCTACATATCATATCCCTACCCTTAGCTCTTTGGATCTTTCTTTTCTCCTCTTTTACTGGCCCCATCTAATATTTAAACTACATTTCAAAGTCCCTTGTCCTCCTTTCTATGATTTCATGTCCTGTTCTCTCCTACAAAAACAAATAATTAACTCTTCCTGGAGACAACCAGCTTTTTTACTTTCTATCTTACTTGGCACATCTCCATGATATTCTTGCATCAAAGATTATGTAATGACTAAAAGTATGTTATCTTCCCTAAATTTACCTCTTTGCATTTTATTTTTTCTCCCATCCTTTATTCTTTGTCATTTCAAGTCTTGCCTTTGTTTGAACCCTTCTTTTGCACTCCTGATCACCAGCATGAGTTTTGTTCATTTTTTTTTAACCTTGTAAAAAAATAAACTCAAAACCAAAACCTGCACAAAGACGGGGTTAGGGACTGTTTGTTTACATAGCTAACTGTGTTACAATGTTGCATTAAAAAGTCAGATTGAAAGCCAGCTCAGACATTAGCTAATTTCTATCAAGGATTTTATTCAAACCTGCATCTTTTGTTGTTTATTTTGCTCTTTGCTATTTCAATAGCTGTTTGTGAGACTTCAGATATTTGTGCCCTGTTCTGCTTTGTAGCCAGCCCATATGGCCTGAGATCATGGAGAAAGGCAGGTAGAACATAAAAAAGTAGATGTTAAAAGGCAAGGTCCTGGTCTATTGAGATTCCCCTGCTGGAACTCAGGGAGAATTTCTAAGTCAGGTTAAGCAGAACTTTTTATTCCAAATCAGTATCGAGAGTCCTCTGTAAGTCCATATATAAATTGGCTCACAGAAATTATTATGAGAGGTAACACCACAAGTTCTTTGAATTCTGGATGGCAAGAAATGGCCACCCACAATTCAGCTCCACTTCAAAATTGACACAAGTTTGGGTTTGGGTTTTTTCCCCAGAGCTAACAATACACGATCTGTGTAAACTGTCTGTCACTGCCCTGCCCAGGGCTCTTCGACATTCAGTAAACAAATAAGAACATTTTCCTAGAGACAAGGCAAGGCTGGAACAGCATTTCTGGGTAAGAAGTGTTTCTGCAGAGTCTAGAAGTTGCAGTAAGAGTCAGATGAGCTTGAAAATTGACATGGCTTTTCAGAAGTTAACCAAGAGACACTTTGTAATATGAACTTGGGATCTGAATTAGAGATACTTATTATGTGCTGTTACGAACAACTACTAAACTATTTTTGAAAAGCTGGCTCAGTGGCTATCAGTTTTACTGCTCTGAGAAAAAGTGGCTCTGAGTGTTACATGTATACTCAACACATGGCACAGACAAACATTACCATTCAAATTCTATTAGAGACAAACCCTTAATTCCCTGTGAGAGCTGAGGGTGACCAGACTCAGTGCATTATACAGTGAGCATCTGAGAGAAGCAGGAGTGGCAAATGCTGTAGACATGCAACAGCAAGGCAGAAATGCAAGTACAGGCAGACAGAGCTACAGGCTCTTGGCTCTGCTTGTTGAATGAATACAAAGAGCCATCCAATGCCCCATCAGGAGGGCTTCCTCCACATGTCCTATTACCAACCTAATTTTTTCAAAAAGGGACAGAAATTCTCTTAGGAACCAAAAGAAATTTAGGGTTTGATAATTTCTTGCCAAGTTGGCAATGTTGTTCTTCATACCCTTGCACCGTGTAGAAGCTGGCAATAGAAACCCAAACTAGAAAAGGTAGAGCTGAAGTAAATGTCTAATAAAACTTGTAGTTTTTTGTGTCTCATTTGCACCTGGCCTTCACTCATGTAGATTTAGGTGCCATAAATCATACAACACCTTCAAAGCTTTGTCAAAGTCTAATCTGTTGCCAAAAACTTGCCCACTACAGCTAACAGGAGAGCATTTGGCAAACTTAATGCTTGGGTGGCTAGAAATGATCTTGCAATTCCATCTTCAATATTCATGGTTTAAGTAAAATAAGTGGATCATTCCATAACAACATCTACACCATTATCTATACCCAGCCAAAATGCACCTGTGTAACTCCAAACCTGCCTTCCTTGTGAAATGCCTGCATCTGCAGTGATGCAGTATTAGTTGAGGACTAATACTGGGATGGCAGACAGCATCCTGGACAATGAGATTATATGAAATTTACATTAATGTAAGCTTCCTAAGGGATTATTTGGAATGGGGATTAGGTAGCTTTATGAATTTAAAACTTCCTTTGGATTTCTTCATGCTCTCACCTCATCTCACAGGGGGAAAACCCAGTGGCTTGCACTGGTGCAGCCTCACAAAGGGGATCATTTTGAACAGTGTTCTTTGGGGGGAGCTCTGCTAGTGTTCAAAAGCATACTGGTCTGCAAGGATTAGGAAGAAATTTTGCAACGAGTGGAAAACAGCCCATAGGATCCAGCCAGTGGGAGGTTTAACTGCTGCTCTGCCTCCCAAGTGGGCTGAGCCAGCCTCTTACTAGGATGCTGACTCCTCAGGCAAGGCACATATTTGTGAGATTACATCTTCGAAAAGCAGTAATGCAGGTACTGGTTTGCTTTTTAATCATTCATCCTTCTCTCTTCTTCCTGTCTGCCATTCCAGCTCCTCAAAGATTAAAAATTCCCTGTCAGCCGCCTGCCTGATCCGATCAGTCCCCGGTTTGGAAACCTGGGATGGTTCTGTGCCCTCCACCCTCCTAATTTACAGGCTTTAAATATAGAGCCTATATTTGGCAGGCATATTTTTTGGGTTTTGTTTGGGTTTTTTTTTGAGTATCGGATACTTGCATTCTCTAAAAGCATTTCCAGCTCTAATGTGAAAAGAATGAGTTGTGAACCTCAAATGAACTCCACATTTCTCTCTGTGGAGATACAATCATAAGAATTTAAACCATGCTGAGATCTGCCCTTATTGACATTCAAGAAGGGTGTAGACTCAGGCTAGGTGTGGATTGACCTTTGCAGACACGGTAGAAGACATGAAGCTTCACAAGTACTCAGAACCAAAATGGATTAAGAGAAGAATTATACATTCACTTCCAGGAAGCTTCTATTTCCTATAGGATCGTATCTACAGTTCTTTCCATCAGGGGTTTCATTAGCAGCCGTTAGTTAGGATTGACTGCTTTTATTCCTGCTGCGTCTGCCTGTAACTGGCTGAGGGCCAGGTCTCACAGAATTTCAGTATTGCTGGCCTCGTACTAAGGGTACACCTTAGTGTAAAACCTCTACATTCCGACAGAAGGTCAAGCTTCAGAGAGTGGGGTACAGGAAAGGTAGCAGCCTGTCAGAACCACGATCTTCTCACTTCAGACCACGCTTGGTGCACCTATACTTTGGCACAGGGGTGTGACTGTGGCCCAGAGAGATGCACAGAAAAGGAGCCACAGGAGCTAAGGGGTATCAGTCTGTGTACTGCTATTAGGATGTGTAATTGGGCTGCTAGTATATATACTGAAGTATTTTTCACTGTCACAGCTCTCTACAGCAAGGAAATAAATATTTAATGAAGGTATGCCATCCTGTACTGCCATCACAGATACTGGTCAGAACATGGATCCACCTGAAAATGTGCTACAGTACATCCAACCCAGCTCTTTGGAAAGGATTTCTCCCCATACCAGACTCAATCAGAAGGCAAAATTAATAATTTTTTTTTTCCAGGTAGTCTTGCAGCACTACAGTCAGCTATACTGAACTGAAAGTTAGATTTAAACACAGGCTGTTGAGAAGCAATGCTTTCTGCCACAAATGCCCTCAGCATATCCCTCCCTGGGTTGTGACTGATGGCATTTCGGATGCATATCACCAAAAAATACTGTCACCTGTGTGAAGACCTGGTCAGTGGTTAAATATACCCTATGTTGAGATGGGGTACTGCGTTCAGAGAAATAAGAATTATAGGCAACTCTACTCACACTGCCATCTGAAAATGAGGGTGCAGATACATGATTTTCCAGGTTTCAGCATGGTGTCTGATTTCAGATTCTAGACAAAAGTGTACAATTTCTGAAACAGCATCCTTGGCATTGCAAAGGCTGTTGAAAACTTGTTGAGTTAGCGATGTGTGGGTTTAATACAATCACCCTGACAAAGGGATGCATCATGTATTAACATCTGTGATGGTCAAACCAGTATTAACAATGTAGTGCCATACAGAAAATGCTTTAACTCCATATTTTTTTAAAAAAGATGTGTTTCAAAAATATGATCATTTTTGAATAATCAGCTATGTTTCACTGCTTCAGTCCTGGTTTCCACTGGCATAGAGGAGCAGGCAAAGTGCCTTCAGGAGCACCAACCCATGTTGATACAGGGGCCTGAAGTTAAAAAGGCACATGCTCAAAATGCAGGCTGAGAGCCATCCAAACAGCCTTAATTTAGCCTCTTCTTGCATCCACGTTTTAAATACAGTCTCTCTGCAGACTATCACACTTTTTTCCTTTAATATCTGTCTGGTTTAAAGCTGGATGTTGTTTCTTTAATTCTACTGGGACTATTTATATGCTTAAATATGTCCCCAAATTCTGCAGAGCTGGACTATGACGGGACTGGAGGCTGCTTCCATGATTTTAAATGTTGGTTCACAACACTGCACCAGAACTGAGCACTTGGGTTAGGTCCTTTAAAAGTATTTAAATGACAAACTGTGGAAAATAAATTTTTCAAATCATCTAGGAACAAAATTTGCCCCAGATCAGATATCCATACTCTTAAATGTAGTTAGTGGTTATTTGCATCTTTAGGTATCTGAGAAGCTTTAAAAAAGCTTGTCTTTAATGTTTCTTTAGAGTCTGGACTCTATATTAACTATTTGTGAAGTAAAGTTCAGTAATTACAGTGAAAATATGCAAAGGAAAAAGATGAGAACATTTAATTCAGGAATAGAGAAAGGGACCTAGATGGGAGGATCAAATGAGAGCTGTCACAGCCTAAAAAAGTATCAAGCAACATTTAAGCAGCATTATTTTAGGACATCAAAGATTATCTTCAGATGCTTTAGGTGTGGCTGGAAAAATCTTAGTCTCACATTACAGTTTGGATGTACTGGTGTGTTTTTTTATGGTCTCGGATTCCTGAAGGAATGTGCTTTTCAGATTTTATTCTCTTCTTATGAATTGTTCGCAGCTGAGAAAATACCTTCAGACATCCAGCTGAAGCACCCTAGAAATGAAAGAAAGGAGGATTTCAAACACCTAGCTTACTTTCCCTCAAGTACCTTGTCTTTCTAATCTTCATCTTAGTAAATTCCCCAGTGATTGCACACGAGACAGATTTGTGTTTGGTTTTCAAACCTTTACTTCATTAATTTCTTTTTTTTATCTCTTTAAGAGAAATGTTTCAATTTCTACAGAGCACTGTGCATTTTTTAAAGCCAGATCTTAAACTAGCATTGACTTGGAAGTGACAACTACTGAGTAGGCACCTCCATGCAAGACTCACAGCACTGACATTTCATGTAAAGATAATTTACTGGCTGACGGCCTTTTTCCCCATCTAAGTTGCTGAGCATGCATCTATCAAGTGAGCTGGCCCATGAAAGCCTGTGACCAGACAAGGCTCTGATCCTCACGTGGGACGCCCAGGCTATGTTTCTTCTCTCACTCCCAGGAGCAACCACAGAAAATTTCCATTCTCTGAAGTTTTTTCTAAATTGCACAGGTACTCCTTTTAGCATTACAGTTGTATTGTCTGCCATGTATCTGTGTGTGCTGTGAGGTCTTCTCCCCTCCTGTGCCTGCACAGCCATTTCTGTACAAAACAGCTGTATTCCCGATACTGGAGACTCGGGAGTCAGCTTCTGGTCTGAACAGGCTTTTGAACACGCTTGCATCCCTCTGCGAGGCATCTCAAACAAATTAAT
This sequence comes from Gymnorhina tibicen, assembly GCA_013399875.1. Lineage (NCBI taxonomy): Eukaryota > Metazoa > Chordata > Aves > Passeriformes > Artamidae > Gymnorhina > Gymnorhina tibicen. The sequence continues at coordinate 734,078 of VXAZ01009925.1, forward strand.
TTTTCCTATCTTATTACATGGCTCTACTTTTGGGGTCCGCTTCTGCTCAGATGTGTTCCTCAACCCCTGGCTGAGAGTGGAAGGGGACCCTCTCCTGACAACAGCTGCAGTGCCCAATGACCCATTTGTTCCTTTAACTAGGACTTGGATTGCTTATATCAACTGTACACTTAATACAAGTTTGGGATACATTGCAACCCTGCAGAAAATTTATATTTCTATTTATATAACTTCAGTCTCTAATTCCAGCTTAAACCCTAATACAACATGTGCATAATCATTTTCAAAGAATGAGACAAACCTTTAACTAATAAATCCCTGTGCTGTTCCACAAAGAAGCGAAAGTCTGATTTATTCATAAATAAAAGTTCAGGAAGGTGGCCCAAGCCTTTTTTAAAACTGATGGTTTTTATTTCGGTTTCATTCCAGCCCTGGCCTCGAAAGAACAAAATAGAAAAGATTAATAAATTGTAAATTTCTCTCACTGTAGGGATATGCTGCAATGAATAACAGTGTCTGAAAATCCAATTCTCAGAACTGCATTGCTCAGGCTGTGGCTGCTTGTCTGGATGTTCATGGCTTCATGTCTCATTAGGCTGCACTGCACAGTTTTGAAAATAAGAGGGGTGCAGCATCCTGGCCCAAACACCTAGGTTTTACATGTTAAAATAGACAATTTTGGGGGCAGGAAAGGGTACGGCCACTTTTGGAGCTCAGGAGCCTCTGAAGTTGCAAATTTAGGACAAAGCACTTATTATTTAGCTACCAAAAGGAATGTGAAGCTGGTAGCATTGAGATAAGTGCAGGCTTTAAAAATAAACAAACCCTGAAGTTGTACTTTGGGGTGTTCATCCCACCTTTATCCAGCCTGCATTGAGACAAAGATAGACCTCATGGAGTCCCACCTAGATTTCAAGGATAGGAGTCTAGGAAGGTTGTGGGTAAAGGATTTTATGGGTAAATCCCCACTAGGCTAAAGGAAAGCTCTGCTGGGGACTACCTACATCAGCTAGTAATTGTGTTTCTCTAGTGGTCAAATAACAAGATGACTTTGCTGACCAGACATTGTCCTTTTGGAAGTGCAGTTTCAGCTGTGGATTCTGCCTGAGGGAAAGCTGAGCTCCCAGGAGGACACATCTTTCAAAACACAGTCACTACAATAGAATCCTATTTTAGGATTTTACACAAGTCACAAATAACTTAGAAATCTTTTGGCATGTACAAAATGTATAATCCATGTATTGCTTTCCCAAAAATGAGTAGAAATGAAGTGTCCAGCTGCACTTCAATATAAATCAGGGTGCTCTTGATGCACCCTGAGACCTCTTCCATTTCAGAGATTTTCAATCTTAGAAGTCTCTATTTGAACCCATTTTTTATTTTGTTAAAGGAAACCTAGATACAAGCATCTGAATATTTTCAAGTAAAATTTTGTAGATACAAACATCTGGATAGTTTCAAGTTTACTTTTGTATTTTACTTCTGTTCCTGTTGAAGTATCCAAAATATTATCGGCACAATATAACAGCCTGTGTTATGCACAAGGAAGAAAATAAAGAAAGTAAAAGACAATTACAAGTCCAGTTAAGCAAAGAGATTCTCAAAACTGGCAGATACTTGTTTTTATGCTTTTATTGTCACTCTCATTTTAGTTATATTACGTTGTTCCAGTTGTGGACAACATCTCATTGTTCCGAGCTTTGTTCTAATTTATACTGGTGGCATTGGTTTCAGAAAGATCTAAAGCTTTTCCTGAAGCACCTCTGTGGCTGAAATAAAATGTAACTTGTCTTTCCATATAATCTAGAATTGATTTGTTGGAAAGAGAGCTTTGTCATCTGCAAGTCAGTCAGGCATCGCCTGCTCTGAAACAAGTACAACTGTGGATGCAGTTCCAGATCCCCATGAGATTTCTACACAAGGATGCTCTGGATTTTAGCCTTGATTCTGCAAATCTCACTTAGCTCAGCAGCCCGCGGAAGTGCCATTGCAGCCAACACTCTGGCTGACTCGAGAAGATTCCTGTGGGTTTTGAACAAAATCTTTTGCTTTGATGATTTTTTTTTTTTAATGTTGCAGTGAATTGCAATACACTGCTATTTTCCATTCTTTCACAGAAACTTGTGGGAAAATTGTATCCGTCCTTTCTCAACATCTGTCACAGACAGAAACAAGTCATTAAGGGACTAGCAGAACTTGGCTGGCTCTAGCCCCTGCCTGCACTTCAGAGCAGGTGGATTAGCTGCTGAAGTCTGCAGCAGACAAGCTGCACTAGCAGGTTTGTAATAAAAGCCATCAGCTTGCCACACCACTTGCAAAAGTTTAGCTGTTGTTGTTCTCACAGGAAAAAGGAACAAGAAGAGCATCAGCCAAGTGGCTGCAGCATTGCAATACATTTCTGTTTTTCTGAAAATGTCACTCTGATGACATCCTGTAATCTCAGTGATGCAAATCCTTCTCCATTAGGGAAGAACATTAGCAAACAGCCTAGCTTGGTGGTCAGAAATGCCCTTTATAATATAAAAATCAATGAAACAGTAGCATTGAACATGCACAAATGTTTCCAGATGGGTAACATACATTGTAAGCACTCAGAAAATTTAGTGGTTTTACTTCTTTTTGCTAAGGTGCATTGTGGATCCTACTAAATGCACTAAGGCCTATGAAATGATCAGACACTAAGGCCTATGAAATTATCAGATACACTCTACCCCTCTTACAAAATCATGCATGACTGAAGCCACATGGGTTTCCAAATACACAAGCTTGTTTTGCAGCAAGGTTGTCACTACAGTTTTTGGTTTCTGTATTTCTGCTATGAAGAGAGATGCATGAGGCTGAAGACAACAACCAAGGCAAAAGTACTAACCTTGTTTCCCAGGAGGGCAAAAGGGAGCCTGCTGGGAGGACTTCAGGGGAGCATGATCCCAATGGTGCTGGGGATGATGGACCGAGGTAACTGCCCTTGCTTGAGAGCCTGATGTGTCAGCACTCATTCCTCTTTCTCTACAATTGAAAAAAAAAAATAGTCAAATGCATGCCAAACCACCTTTGTATCCCTCTAAAATCTTAATTAGAAGGTACTGTGGCCAAGAGTCACATTTTCTGTACTTTAATTTGCCTTAGAAATTATACTTGTGTACACAGCAGTAGATGGCTATCTTGCTTTCAAGGGGCAGTGATGAGTTGTTAGCCAAACATTTGTCAATAATAGTTGGTGGGAACTTGAGGGGAAATGCTACAACCTATGTAGAAAGGCTGAAAGGGAAAAGAGAAAAGGATATAGTTCTTTACATTAGAAATATGAGGTAAAAATGCAGCAAAGATACAAAACAAATACAAATCCTTTCCTGTTTTCCCTTCCAGTTTCTTCGTCTAGGTTTATGTTTTAGTAATGGATGAGTGAGCTGGGCTAAGTCTACAGAATGGGGCAAAACCACAAATATGCAGGGCAGGATAAATCAGAAGAACATGTTTGCAGGCCATGTGGTATTAGAGTGGCAAACTTGGGAAGGAGACAGGGAAGAAATGGAAAGGAGTATAGCACATCTTTTCTGTATGTTGAAGCAATGAAAATACTGTTAAATAGTAAGACTTTGCCGACTGTTGCCTAAAGTTAAAGGAAAGTTGAGGATGGACAATAGTGACAGCCTTGGGATCTGAGACTCTGCTCCTGAAAACACAGACGGGCTTTGCCCATGCTGGGCACTGGCCCATTATCAGTTTTCTTTTGCCAGACTAGACAAATTCACCTCTGAGCACATAGCAGATGCCTGGGTAGCCTCAATTTCTGGACTTCCGTCATTCAAACTGTCTATGTCAATTAGACACTATTACTAATCCTTGGAGTTTCTGTCACTTTTTAATGGAAAAATCTTAAAAGTTTTGGGAAGTCTCACCTCTGACACTTCTGTCTGATAAGTGTCATTCTCTATGACTGTGACATCATACTAAAGAATATCTCCTAGAAATATTTAATTAGTTGGTCCGTGTACTGGTATCAAAACTCAGAGCTCCCCTTCATTTTCTTGTAGGTGCAAATGTTGTAACTTTGCTTTTCCCCCCCCCATGATTTTATGAAGTTCATAAACATACATGGCCAACACTAAGCAACCAGTTCAGATTTTTAGTTAGCTATATCATTCAAGTGTCTTAAATCTATCAACAAGCTGGTCATTAAACGAATCACTGACCTATTTCTCAGCTACTCAAGCTAAATAACCTATAACTAAGGACCTATAAAAGCATCAGTGTGTTAGGAAAAATTATTAGCTGGAGAAGCAGAGCAGCAGTTGGTCACTTCCCACCAATCTGAACAGAAAGATGCACCAGCTTCAACAAATTCCAGAACTCAATGAATTCTGATGAAAAATCAGATTTTGACAGAGACTGATGTCTAGGGAAAGCACTATGAAGCTTCTACACAGTCACCATTCAACACTCCTTCCTTAAATTATTACTGGAGAATTTTATGCAAGTATTTAAAATGGCTCTAACCTGGGATGCTCCTGGGAGTAAAATCTGGAGCACAGACTCTCCTCAACTCAGAGAGATGAATTTTAGACCTAGCACTTATTTCTACAGTGGAACAACCCAAATCTATGGTCCAGCCACTCACCCTGCTTGAGTACATGTATGGTTTAGACCCTGATCCAAATCCTGGGCCATGAGTAGGCCCACTCTACATAGAAAGAAGATTTAAAATGTTTGGTTTAATTTTTAAGTCCTCCATTGCTTTTACCCAGCAACAGGTGATGTGTGGAAGACCCTGGCCAGCCCTCACGTGTTTCTGAGTGGTGGAGAGTGATGGGGTGGTGGGAGCAGAGGACAGGGCAGTGTTTCGGGGGGCAACAGCCAAGGTTTGCCCACCCAGACAGAGACTGCCAAGGGGAAGTGAAAATCAAGAGGAGTGAGGAAGGGAGGCAGGATTACCTGCCCCTTGCCCCCTCCATCAACCGTGGCACTGTGGACCCCCATACCAGGCCCTGCATCCTGGTGGAGATTGAAACCTTCTGTCCCCTGTCATCTACAGCCATCATCACACTGGTGGCTAAGCACTTTCTAGCTAAGCCACCTGCTCATAACAGAAACTGATGTGGTTTTCTGGTTTTTCCTCTTCCTCAGCACAAACCAGCCCAGAATACTCAGTTACAAGGCTGCTAAGAGAGCCAGCCATTCATCCCATTTGCTGAAGACAGCCCACTTGGGGGTTGCCTTTTGGGACTGTAAATGCATGCAGTCTCCCAGCTGAATGAGGGGAGAATTACAGCTTGAAAACCAAGGCAGTAGAGGAGGCACTATTGAAATTTTCTTGCTCAACCACCCTGAAAAATGACATAAAACCTCCCTGCTAACATACATACATGAAGTTTTGTGTCTGATTTGTATTTGTATGATCTGTGGCACTGTGTGTGGGTGAAGATAGAAGGTAGTAAAGCCAGGAGTGAAAGGAGAAGAGAGCGGGAGCTCTCTCACCTACAGCATAAAGGTGCTTCAGCCAAGTGCGTGCCTGAAGAGCAACTTCTGTTTTTTTTTTTCTTCTTCTTTCTTTTGCAATCATTGCTCGCTTGACAGGCCCAGACGGAATTACATCACTTCCTAAAACCCATCAAAGAGAGTCCATCTCCTGAAGAAATGCAGCTCAGATGCTCCCCGGCAGGAAGCAGGAAATGTAGATGTTCGGGTGCAGCAGGGAGCCTGCCGGAGCGCCCCTCAGGTGGGAGCGCTGCCGGAGCAGCATGCGGAGCCCTGCCCTCATCACCCTGCTCTCTGCCCTGGCGCTGGCTGGAGGATCTGCCGGCGACGGTGAGTAAGAAAGCGCCTTTCGCCTGCTGAGGTGGGACCGCGTGTCTTGCCTGCAGCAATGGGACCAAGTTGGAGGGCAACTCCCTCCAAACTGAGCACTGGGAGGAGATCTGTGGGGACTTGCTCTCTGCTGCTTTTTGCTGTGTTTACCCTCTCTGTTTTCAGCTGCCTGTCGTTTTCAAAGCTTTGACTTTTTTTTCCTCAGACCTATCCCCGAACAGCAGCAAACAAATCCTACAATTCCTACATTTCCTAGATTGCAGGTGTGTAGAGAACCGGAGTTTCCATGTTGACCTATCAGGCATTTTGCGTCTAATTTTAGTTATTTGTTGAACTTTTTAAACTCCACACCCATACCATCAGTGTTTAATAGCAAAGTTAAAGGCAGAGCACTGCTTCCATTCAAAAGGTGACTGCCGATTTCCGCAGTCCCGGTGCACTGAAACTGGTTTAACAAAGGAACAGCCGGTTCCGGAGACAAATATTTTGAATTCTCAGCTGCAGAACAAAGTGGCCGGCACCATGGACTTAAGTCCTGACCCTCTGAAGGGAAGGACCATGAGTGGAAACACCACTTGTGACAAAATGCTGAGGCGCTGGGGTGTCGTTGCAGAGACCCTCTCCTGTTTGCTGGGGTCATCGGTTCCACTGGCATTTTGGCAGCCAGCGACTGAACATGACAGGCAGCTCTTGTAGTGAAACCTTGCCAAGGTGGTGCTTATAAGCCTTTCTGTGTCAAACAAATCCCTGACAAAGTGCCTCGGTACGGACTAGGAGTGTTTGCTGCCTCAGTGCTGCCGTAGCGAGCAGGAGCTCTACAGAAAGCAGGGAAAGAAGATGGTCACTCTCAGATATCACTGGACTTCTTCTCTTAATGTCCTAAAATGCACTGCTGGAATCGGTGGTTTGGTGTGGGCACTTTTTCCCTGAAAAGCAGTGCCATAAGCAGGGTGTAGAGCCGAGCTGCAGGCTCCTGGCGTGCTGTTGAGCTGCTTGCGCTTAGGAGACTTGCTTAGCTGTAAGAGCGAGCTAAGTGAGGTATAAAATGGTTTGGGTTTGGCTTTGTTACTACAGCCCTGCTGCATTGCAGGCACTTTAGGAAAATATGCTGCAAGCATTGAATGTAGCTCAGAATCAAAGCAGTCAGAGGAACAAAAATCCTGCCATGGGCAGAGCAAAACAGAGGTCCCAGGGAAACGGAGGAGTACAACAAAGGCAGTGAAGGCAATGCAGAGTGATCAGGCTCCTGCTTCCTTAGCTCGTGTGCAGGGTAGTGAGAGCTACTATTTCATCACCATGTCCCCGTGGGGGGGACGCCTTAGTCCCGGGGCTCCTCAGCCTGACTCGGTGCCCCTCTGCCCTTCTCTGCAATGGGTATTAGAGGCTGCAGGAAGCACCAGGCAGATGCCACATACCAGGTGCCCCAACCCACTCCCCACTGCCTTCAGAGACTTCCTACCAGTAGGTCCACCTTTAAATTCTGGTTGGTTTTGGAATGGTTCCTCTTTGAGAGTGAGTCAGTCCTGCCAGAGCCCTCCCCAAGCCCTGTCATCTCTGACTCTACAGAGTCAATCCATAGTCACAGGGGAAGGGGAGGAGAGCATCCACCTTTGCTCCCCATACAAAGGCAGATTTTGCTTATGCAACCAGCACCAAAATGTACCTGGGGGTGTACTCTGACTGCAAGGATGGGACAGGGAAGTCGTGAACTTGAGCCTTGGGGGAGAAATTAAACTGGTGGAGGGAAAGTTCATGTAGGGCTTACGTACCCCACAGGCACTGGTGGGTCAGGAACTCCTCCAATGAGAGCAGCCCCCCAGGAAGATCCTTTTCTCCCACCCTTCCTTGCTCACAGATCAACAGGGCAGGACCTTTAAGGGAGCTTTTTCACCTTTTGCCAGACACAGTCTTCACCTTTTAAGTGGTCTACTGTCTACAGACCATTTACAAAGTAGGGAAACAGTATGGTTAAATCTTGCAGCACAGACAGATTAAAGTCTTTATAAGTCCTGTTCCTATACCATGCCAGAGCCTTGTAAAAGCCTAGCCTTGCCATTTGGATTATGATTTATGGATGGTTTTCTCCCTGCTATGCTACAATCACTCTAATCCAGTAGCTGTAAGAGCATTTCTGAGGTCTCAGCTCTGGCTACTGGCCTTCTCCCAGCTCCATACTGAGGGGACATTGGGGTTTGCACCAGTTCCCTTCCCCTTGCTTTAATGCAGTCAGGAAGCCCTACAGGTAACAGTGTAGGGCATCACCTCTATTGTAGGGGATGGTACCCAGTGCTCAGCCTTGCAGCGCCCTGAAAACCTACCTAGGTGTGTGTACTGACCCTAGTAAAGCATTGAGACCCTTACTATAGCTTATAGGAACAGGCTCTGACCCTCGAGTCATTTCCCAGGCTATGTGTTCAGTGAAACACATGGGAAATTGCAGCGTAAGTGGTCTGACCTGGGGAGCAAGAAAATGTATGAGGGAGATGATCAGTAAAGCATGTAATATCGCCAAGTAGAAGAGCTGGGGTAGTTGCAGGTAGTGCTTCATTTTGTCTGTGTCTCTGTGCTACTGTTTTGAATTGTCATTCAAAGAAACACTGCTATCAAAGATCCAGATATTCAGCAGCTTGTACCACGAGCACAGACAGCGACTCTTTCCTTGGCAGAGAAGTGCCTTTTAGGTTGCCTCCCCTACAAAGCCAAGGTCTCTACGGGAGCAATAGTTTTGACCTGTTCCCCGCTCGAGTAATGAACTGAGAATGGGTTTGAACCTGTTACAGTCACCTGTTAAAATTTTCTAGAAAGCAACAATGTAAGAAATGAAGACTTGCTACATTTTCTCTTTCCAAAGCACAGTGCCCTAAAAAGCAGATGAAAAATCCTTTCTACTGAACACATCAATTTCTCCTCTCTATTTACTACCATTCCTCCCTTTTATCCACACACACGAACATTCACTGTGTTTTATTCAAGCGTTTCAAGGACATTTCAGAAAAATCTCTCATTTACATCAGCAAGATTGTATACCAATTTTCAGTCAGTGACACCAGTCTCTTTTCCCTCAAGAGATTTTATGATAGCTGGAAAGCCTCTGGAGCTTTTGAATCTTTAATTTCAGGGTCCTCCTGAGAGCAAGGAGCACTGAGAGATTTGCATCACAATGAGGTCGCGCGGGTATCACAGATGCAGAGCTAGAAGGCCATCAGATTAAGTAGAAGCAACTAAATGCATAAATTGGTCTGGAAAGCCTTTAGTACTGGGGGTGAGAAATGAGACTACAGTTTCACAGTTTGACTCTAAGATGCGTGACTGAATTTGCAACACTGGCTGTTAAAGCAGCACTTCAGCTGGATAGAAATACAGTGAGGAAAAGCAGTTTCCATCTTGTATAAATGAGCTTAAACAGTTGTTTCCTCTTTCAGGTTATACTTAGATAACGCTTTCTAAGCACCTCGTTTTAATAGGATCTTGTCTACAGATTAGCCACCCTGAAATGCTTGTGCTCCCTCATCAGAGAAGCATATGCTCCCAGCAGCTAGCCTGCAGGCTTTTAAGGATTCCTCTTCCAGCCAGACTGACAGGCGAGACCTGCCACAACAGGCAGCCGGGCAAGCCCTGGCCATGGAAAGGACCAGCCCTTCTTACAGCAACCTGAGATGTGGGGAGAGGAACAGTGCAGGGATAAGCCAAGCAATACACGAGAGGATCATACAGATCATGTGGAGTGGTATGACTATACCACCAAAGCAAGGTGTGGATGGAGCAGAATGATATAGGATATGGTAACTTTATTCCAGCTTTATAGCCTTTTCTTGTTCTGTCCCCTGCTCGTGAGCCTTCCTTTCACTGCATTTTTACAGCTTATGGGAAAGTTTGGAGAAACAAAAATTTTCCTTTCAAACTAATAAGCCTGGCTATCCCCCTGACATAGCTCTTGCTTTTTCTCTATCTCATTGCTTTTTCTTCTGTCAGTAGGCACTACAGTGCAATTTGAAAAATTCCCTTGAGAGACCCCAGTCCTTGAGTCTGATGGCAAGGCAGCAGAGGGACTGATGGTTCTACGACAGAACTGAATGTGCTGACTGCCAGCTATTTTCTTTTGCTATTTTCCTTTGCCTTGCATCCAAGTGACTTCAGAAACCTGTTTGCCTGCTTGCTTCATCAGGAAGCCCATATCACCACCTCTGAGTGCTGCAGCACAAACCTCAGAGGAAGAAATGCTGCAACAACAGAAATTTTGTTTGTTTGATTGAGATGTAGTTCTTTGGACTCCAGTCTGTAAAACCTCTTGGTATATTCAACTGCCTCTGTCTCCCATGAAAAGCAGGTTTAGGAGCACCTCCAAAACTCAAGCAAGTCCATCAGTGATCCAAGCATATTTTTAAAGTAGAAAATATTGAGTACTACCTTATACCATGGTATCTGCATACAGGGACATTGCTTTTTCATAAGTTGTAAGAACTGTTAATTAAACCTTTTATGAGATGCCGCTAGTGCCTGCTCAAGTGTTTTGGTCCCTTGAGTACTAGATCCTCTAATACCTCAGTTGTGGAAACCTGAGAACTTCCTGCCTTCCAGCTTCTTGGCTTCCAGTTCCAGCTGTGTCCACCTTCCCATCAGAGTGGGATGCAGCTGCATGCCAGCCCCTCTCCCTTCTGCTCTTGAAAGCATGGAAAGTGGCAATACAGGCTGGGCTGAGGCTGTGGTGTGTTCCCATCCACTTCCCGTAACATGGGAAGAAGTCACCAGCATTCACACCCCAGGTGGTCCAGACAAAGGTGAAGCCGATGTGGTTGTTGTGTGAGCATTTGCTCCTTGGACAAGATGTGCAGAGGGATGAGTATGGATCTTGGACTGTAACCAACAGCATGAGGCTGAGCTCAACAAGAGAATGGGCGCAGGCTTTACAAAGTCAAGGAGATATCTCTATGGTCACGTGTGACCTGCTCTTTGTTGCACTCCACTGGCCTTGCTTTTCCATCCTGAATGTCGTGATGTATTGTAGTCAGATTCCCATTTGCAGGGAGCTAGTAGATCTAGATCTAGCACAGCTGACAAGACAGTTCATGGCATGAATTATCACTGCAAATCTGGCATGGAGAAAATATTTGAACAGCACCTCACAAAATCTCCAATTTTCAGACGCTCTTCTGCCCTGCTCCAAACCTTGTAATGCCCAGCTTTCATTCACCCCACAAAACAGCCACCCGGGCCAGCTGCAACACAGCCCACTGGCTATTTTGAGCACTTTAAATAGAAACTATGAAAAATAGCAACTATCTTGAGGTCAGCCACGTGTGTCTCATGTGGCCTGGGTGGGTATCTGTGGCAGGCGCTACAGCTGCACCAGGAGGCCTGAGCCCGACTCTCCCTGCCAGACTGGAGGCACAAATTCTTCCCTGGTGCAAGCCACTGGGGCAACACAGGTGCAGGCTGTTCTTTCCTACTGTGTAAAAAGGGTGATGTGTGGGTGACCTGAGAGTGAGAGCAACTGCTGGGTGACAGGTGAGGCATCCCTTGAGGCCGAGCTCTGCTCCTCAGAGGTGACAGGGGAGTGGGATGTGTTGCGGCAGCAGGTAAAATGCAGGAAATAAGAGCAATATCCTTGCAAGAACATTGTGTAATTGGTGGCCCTTCTGCTGAAAGATGTATTTAATTCAGTCAGAGAAAAGATCTCTGTAAGAGGAAATGGTGTTCCCAGAGAGATGCTGTTTTGTCCCTGGAATTACGCAAAGTGAACAAAAATATGTGGCAGGAAGGTCACTCCCTGTGATTTGCCATTTTCTTTGCCTAGAGACTAGAAAAGGTAATTCTATTTCACACAGAGACAAATGATTTGAAGTCTGCTTCATAGTTCAAAACCAGGCAAAGTAGCAGAGATACTGGAAAAGTCTCTCTCAGAAATCAAGCACAGCATACTCTGCAGCTGAAAGTTTATCACTGCAGTTAATGAGGTGTGACTGTTTGCTTTGCTTTAAAGCCACACCATGCTTTAGACATTTGAAAAATCCATTTTAGCTCTACGAGTAAATGAAAAGTAAGTTATTTTCTCCACACCCTTTCCCTATTTTAAGCAGCAGGCTTCTCCCTCTCAATATATCAAATGTGGCAGGCAATGGGTTTCAAGGGCGATGGCTAGAGGAGGAACGTGAAGCAAGGTCATCGAAGAGGCTCAGTGAGGCTGCGGTGGGCCATCAGCTCTGCCTGTGGCACAGTCCATCACGCCACAGTCTGCAGCACAGACATCTCTAGTGCTGCCTCGCTGCTCTGCACAACAGCGATTGAAATGGAGTGGCTGCAGGCGCTGGGAACTACAAACTACCTCGGAAAAGAAAAGTCGGACGGCCAAACCAATAAGGGAAAGGAGCTCTTCCTCCTGTCCTCTGTGACAAGATTAAGGACAGCCAGCAGATCACGGGAAGGGGTGGAGCAGCACACACCTAAGGGGTCATTACCTGCAAGGGAGGCAGAGGTAGTGTTTTGCTCTTGACTGAAATACTAAATACAGAAGAGACAGAGAGACTATTGATACAAAGTGCTTTGCCACAGAAGAGCTATCATTTTCATTGTCCTGTTGTGGTGCAGGAGTCTGGTGACCTTCACAGTATTACATTAAGTATTCAAATACTTTCCTAGTTTTTAGGAAAGGATGAAACGATCAGATGCCTGTGTGATATGTGCAGCATAAAAATCTAGATAAAACACTGCTGTCACACTCAAATAATTTTATTCATCTGAAATTGGGTTTCCTTGAATACAGTCTCATGAAATACTCATCTCCTCTTTGAGACAAGTCTGGTGGGAGAGGAGATGCTGCAGAGTGGATTAAGCAAGAGATAGCGCTCTAATCCCAGTTTTTCTCTCACTTGGCATCCCTGGGAAGGACAGCATCCCTGTCCTTCTGATTCCTCATTTGTAAAATGGAGATGATAACTGCTCATCTCTCAGGGCCATTATGAAGATTAATGTGTTTACAAAAGCATTTAAAATGCTAAGTACTTTTGGTTCCAGTCCTGTGAGATTGGAAATGCCAGCACTGAGGTGCTGAAAACCTTAAGCTCTTGCTAACTCTAGTGGAAACTCTGGCTGCCCAGCACTTTACAAGAACGAGGAGAAACATGTAATTGCAAAAGTCATGAAATCCCATACTGCTTTATTGCATAAAATGACATGTGCACCATGCCAGCATTATATCTGAAAGGGCAGATAACACAAAAACCCCATCATTTAATTTCATGCCAAGAAAATTATTGAAGGTTTTGCTGTTGTAATTTATCTAAAGACTGATTCTTGCACCTTTGGCTACAACAGGATTTTTGGCATCAGTATAGAATACAGTATCAGCCCAGAATTTGCTGTACTTCTTTTAAGCTTTTAAACTCTGTGACAGCCAGTAGACTCTTACCTAGACACACAAAAAGCACTTGTTTCGCTATTACCAACACAGCCAATTTTAGCCATTCTTCTTGCAAAATTCATGATAAATGAAACCAGAACTGAGATCAAGGTTCAAAACCCCCAGTCTTAGCACCTACGGGGAATACCCAGCACTGATGCTTTGCCACACACTCCTTCAGCCAGCCTGTAGGATCAGACAGAGGAACAGTTAACTGGACCTGGATGCAGTAAAGTCCCCGTGTTACCACCACCTCTTCTAGTCAATGCAGAAGTGGAAGTCAGCAGCTTTTGCATCCTTCAGACTTCCTTTCACCAATTCTGTATTTCACAGTGAGACAAATTTAACAGATTTGAGAAAGGCACAGAAACAGGGAGATTAGTGAACCAAAGAAATTGGTGAACCAGGGATAATGGTCTCCCTGAAGGCAGTACCTAACTCCTTGGGTAAGGGGAGGGATGTATGTGCCAAGACTGAGACGCAAAACAGGCTGGTGTGGTTTACTGAGAAGTAGAATAATTTCACATGCGAGCAAGACCGGATGCCAATCTGCAGCAAAAGAAGTCTGTTTGTGCAAGGCAGCTGTGTGCAGACAGATGACACATGCTGACGTGTCCCAGTAAAAGTCAGCTGAAGAACATGGTCATGACTGGTAAGATTTTGTGACAAACTTGAGATCTAATTTTACATCTGATGCCCAAGACTTCAAATCTGTGTGTATGGGGCATCTGGTGGTTTGGGTTTTTTTTTGAATACATCAAATGGGAAGTAAATACTAAAGCTGTACACTGTGACTCACTGATAATACTAATGAAACCCTTAAAGTGTTAAGTTGTCCTCATATATTTGCCAGGCCCTGGAACTGATGGATCGGGAGACGGATCGATGACATTACCCACTTTTACAGCAACACATCTTCCTCCTACGGGTCCTGCGACCGTGGATGACCATGAGCCAGTACTTGTGACTGCAAGCACTACTGAAAGCAGCTTTGAAACACAGAGTTCTTCAAGTACTGAACTGAATGCTGTGAATGATGAGGATAGCCTAGAAGCAGCAGAACAGTCTATCTTGATATATGTTGTCCCTGTGGCGTTGCTGGTCCTGCTGATTTTCTTGATCACATTTTTTGTAATGCATCGTAAAAGGAAACAGTCTAAGCAAGGTAAATTTGTCTTCTTGTGCATCAAAAGGCTATTTTTAGGATGTGCTCAACATTAACAGAACATTATTTTGAGGCATGGGATGCCACATTTATTATAGGATGCCCTTTTCTGATTTTGGTTGCACGTTTGACAAGTAAGAGAGGGATCCTCTCCAGCCAGCAGTACCCGGTCACACACCTCTCCTTGGGCAGGAGCTACTTCTGCTTCTTGGCACCTCCTGCTCATGCTGCCACACCCACAGGAGCCCTGGCACCAATCTCTGGCTCCTGGAAATGCTGAGAATGCTCAGAGATGTAACTGTGGCTGCAAATGCTTGTTCTGTCTTTATGCTCAACAACTTTACACAAGTGAAATTATTGCTTCTATTGCCCATAGTGCCCACAAGGTGAAGGTGCTTGGAGATTCAATAAAATAAGAACAAGCAAAACCATTTTAAGGAACAATTTTAAGGGATCCTGATTCAATAGGGTGGTGGCTGCTTTGAAGATATCACAGCAAATGAACTAGGTCAGACTGCCTGGGTGCTGCAGTAGGGTGAGCAATGCTTCAGGAAGGTGCCATGATCTGTTAACAAAGGAATTGGTAATCTGGAGTGTCAAGCCACAGAAAAAAAAGTGAGGTGTCATATTAAAACCACATAGTCGGTAAGCGAAATCCTGAAATGGTCATATCAGTGTCTCTATGCAGTCAGAGCACAGCTCTAAGTTCATCAGCCTGCAGACGCTGCAACACATTCAACACAGATTTTAAGTCAAGTTTTCAGGGCATTTTTAGGCTGCATTTGCCTCATCACTGGGTTTCCCTCTAACAGACTCTGAATTCACAACCAGACACCCAGTTGCCTGCTTGTTTCTGGATGACTGAAATGCAGGCACACTCCTCAGAGGATTAGGAAATGTGGTGCCTTTCAGGAACACAATCCTGGGATCTCATGCCCTGTGCCAACCAGGGATTGTGCCAACCCTTGGACCTGGGATTTTGAGCATCCTCAAGACTGGGGCAGATGGCTCTGTGGTTCTGGGGTGGCTCTGCAGTCCAGGAATGTGCTGGAAAAACTGGGAGGTATCACCCACTGGCAACAAAGAATTAAAAGTAAGGTCATTTAAGACAGGTTTTTCAGTCACTTGATTCCTGGGGGTAAAGATATTTATCAGAATTATGTCTGTGACACCATTTCCCCCCCCCATCTTTACTTTGTCTTGGCATCATAAGTAGCATTGGATCCCTTTTGACACCTGGCTAGTTCGGCCTAATTTGCCTAACTGAGATCTAATCTGCCATGCAGTCCAACTCCCTCCACCCTTCTCCCCAGGAGCGGCTCCCATAGTCTCCAGACAGAGCTGGATTGTCTGAGTGTGATCTGCAGCAAAATGTCCCAGTGCTTCCAGTAAACAGGTTTTTTTCAGAAGTGGTTCCTTTTCAGGATACCATTTCCCTCAGCACATCTGTTTTGCTGAGGGAAGTGTGCATCTGCCCTGTCCTGCCCACTGCAGTGCCAACACTGGGCTTCCTCCCAGCGTGGCTGAGCTATTAATGAGCTGCTTTTAGATTCAAAATAATGGGGTCCTCTGAAAATTAAAAAGAGGATAAGATGCTTTGTCTTTCACCTGCAATTTAGTTTTTATGCCTTTTGAAAATGCGACCTATTTTACTTGACACTATTCAAGGCTTGCAGGCAGTCTGGGCCCTGTAAGTGCAACGGGGTATATATCATGCAGAACTGTGAACACCAACTTTCTTCTTTTCCAGATGAGCTGGGAAGCGAAAATGTGAAAAGGTAAATTTTATGAATACCATTCTTTTTTTTAAAATTTCTTTTACTCTAACCTTTGTCTCCTTCACTGTCTTTTTTAATTTAGCCCTACACTAAACATCATTACTTTTTGCCATTAATTGAACCAGCTATCTCAACAGGTGGCTAAAGTATGACTTCAGTACCTGGCTGAAGGTGTAAGAGTAGAGCAGGAGAACAAGAGTTAGTGGTGATTGAGGCAAGGGCTGCCTCACAGACACCCACAGCCCACAGCCCTTGCTGCGCCTGCTCTTAGGCACTTCCTGCTCCCTTAGCCGCAGGAGGTACAAGGCTTGCTCCCCATGAGCAAAGGGGATCAGTTCCCAGGCTCATCACAGGCTTTTACTATTCAGAATAAGCTCTGTGTCTTGCTCCTCTGTTTTTCAAGTTTGTCTTCTTACTCAGAGGTGAGGCAGAAAGGCTTGCCTGGCTGCCACGGGAGCAATGCCTTAGCTGCTTGGAAAACAAGACAGAAGCTGGGTGGCTCATATCAGAGTGATAATTTTTATTGTTACCTTTTACTGAGCTCCATCTTGCTAATCAATGCTGAAAGTTCATTAATTGACTCTACGAGGAAAAAAAAAGGTTTTCTTTCTAAAAGTATTTTTCCTATCATATGACTGCAGGAATGATAAGCAAAAGGCAGCTAAGCAGAGGCATTTAAGTAAATGCAGCTACTCCACTCATGACCTTTCCTTTTGAAGTCACTGCAAATGTCAGTCACAGATAGGATGAAACTTCAGGCCTTCAGCTTTTAGCACTGGAGGAACAGTACTTCTGTCATATGTTCCAGGAGGGCATGGACAAACTATCTTATTTTTTTTTAGTTTTCTATTTACAGCAGGGACAGTTTTCAAGAAGCTGCAGTGACCCTGTGCTCTGGCATGCCCCTGGCTGCACTGTCTGAGTCCCTCTGCATGTTATGCCTCAGCTGGCCCTACCTCTGCCCAGGACTGGCATCTCAGCGCCGCTCCCTTGCATCTGTTTGCGGCCCCTTGGTTCACACCCACTGGGCTGACATCTTCTCAGATTACTAGGCTAGGATGGCTTTCCAGAGCTAATACATGTGTCTGGAATTATAAGAGAGTCATACAAAATCACTACATTGTAAGTTGTTTGAATTAAGAATTTTGTGTAATGCTTTTTTCCCCCCTCTCTTCTCTCAAGTCCTATTTTTGAAGAAGACACGCCCTCTGTTATGGAGATAGAAATGGAAGAGCTTGATAAATGGATGAACAGCATGAACAAAAATGGTACATGGTAACCCCTCTACTCCATCCTCCCTCTCTTGCCTGCTGACATAGATCCCATGCATAGGAAATCAATGGAAGGCGTTTTGTATGCATATCACTGCTTTTCCTACAACATTTTTAGTTGTGCTCTTGAATCCCTCCTACTAAAATAACTGAACAAATGTCAGGGGTAGAATTTTTCAGAGGAGTACTTTAGTTTGTGTGGGAGTTTATTTTTAATATGTGATGGAATCTCATAAATGTTTTCCGTTTTCAGTAGACATTTCTATTAAACACACTTATAGCTGTGAATGCTACTTGTGTTTTTAAATACACATTTTTAATGCTAAATACTGGTTTCTCTGAAGTATATAGTCCTTTCAGTCTCCAGAATTTCTACAGTTTTGTGCTCCACATTGAGGTTCTGTAGAAGAAATATGCATTTCCTCATAGTTCAGACCACTTATTTAAAATTGCTGCTAAGAACCTATGAATATGTCCTTCCCCTCCCTTGCAAGGCTATCAGCCCATGGAGCAATTAGAACATGCAGTAACTACCACCAGCAGCATCTTCAGCTCCCTTCTCAGTTACGTCTAAGTATCTTGCATTTTTCCCCCCATTTTTCTCCCAGGTGAATTCCCCAGTCAAAATCTCTAAGGGGTCTCCATTGTCCTTCAAGAGTCTCCTCAAAAAATGCAGGTCTTTGGTAAGCCATGGGTTAACCAAAGCCTGATTTTGAACCATTAATAGCTTTTCACTGGCTAGGAAATGCTGAAACACTGGTATTTTTTTCATTCCTGGTCCCTTGCCTTCTATCCAAATGGCTCATTTGCCTGACCTACTAGGCATGCTTTGTTTTTCAGGACATAAAGCTCTTTGGAGCATTTCTTTGCATTAGCACAGTGCTCCACATGACGGGGTTTTGACCTTCACGGTCTGTAAGCTCTTGTAGAAAACATGTGCTAAGTGGTGGTAGTGAAAGAGAGGCATTAAGTGTACTACATGGGAGAAAAGTGGTGTAAAATATAGTTTAAAATTTTGTGGAGAGAAGGGAGCAAATATTTTACATACTTTTGTGTGTGTGTGTATGCGTGTTAGTGTTCCCTAAACTCCAGCCCCAAATTCCCAGCTGGATTATAAAGCATGGGTGCAACTATCAGCAGTGGAAGATTAACAAACAACCCTCCCCGTGGCAGTGTATAGGAGACAGTCCTCAAAAGTAGCTCATTTGTATAGGTGTACATAAACAACTGGAATATATGTAATAAATAAACTATGGCAACACCTATCAAAGGGAAGGAGGTGTAAGATTTATGCTATGGGGACTGCGCAGATAAAGGGGTGCAGAAGTGCACCTGTAGATCGATATTCTAGAGTGACTGCATGAAAAAAGATGATGCATTTTTGAAATAAATGTAGAACAACTGCCAAGAGCAACTAAAGTCTTGTTTCTTACCCTTTTCCAGGTGACTGTGAATGTTTGCCTACTGTAAGAGAAGAAGAAAAAGAATCAATCGCCAACCCAAGGTACTTTAATTCATTATATTATTTGAAGAAATATGGTAAATGTCATTCTAAAAGAATCTATTTTTTTGTATGTAATTATAGAGCTATTCTTTGGTCTATTTAAGCTTCAAAATTTTTATATATAGGGACCTTGACTTCAACTTAAACTAAAGGCTTGACATGCTTATTTCTAAACAGGTCTCTTCCTGTAAACTGCACTTCTAAATAATCTTACACTTTACAAAGTGGTGCAAGACAGACAACCAGATGGCACAGATGGAGTTTCAATCACTGATCAGACTTTAATCACAGTTTCCCAAGGTGTTAATACAAGCATTCAGCATAGCTTCCTTGGCACTCTTCACCGCAGGCACCCAGTTCCCCTCTGCCACCTGGTGCCTATAGGTTCTTGGGAACCACTGCCAGATGTTTTGGCTGGAGCTGTGACCTGACAGACAGGGACTTATCTGACTCCAAGAAAAAAATGAGAATGAGAAACACAAAGGACCTTCCTGGTGCCCCCTTGCAGCACTCCCCCAGAGCTAGCACTGGTTGATAGTCCAAGCAGAGATCCCAGTGGGATGCAAAACCGCAATCCCGACAGCTTGTAAACTTAAAATCTTTCTGGTTGGTTTCCTCAGGATTTTGGCCAGAACTCCTAAACCCCTCACAGTTTTCCCTAATTAAAAATTCTGATTCCAGCTGGAAACAAGAGGCAGTACATTGCCCTTGCCTGCACCCTTGTGTTGCAGCTGCATTTTGAGGAGTGGGCAAAGCAGCTGCTCTGTGCCAGGTTATGATAACAAACAAGCCATCCTGTGTGCCAAGAAAATCCCTGATGCAGTGGAAGCAACGATGCAATCAGGCAAGGCCAGGAGCAGGGAGAGGACCTAGGTCTTCTGCTTCCCATGGCATGAGATAATTCCACTGAACATGCCTCTCTGGCAAAATTGCACCTCCTGCTGCAGACTGTCATAATACTCCAATCCTCTTTTCTGAGTTTCCTTGCTCAGAAGTGAAATAGGGGTGTTAAATCACCACTACTGCAGAGTTTGCAACTCAGTTGCTCCAAAGCTGCAGTTTCAGAGGAGCCTTTGGGTGGGGCTTGTCCACTACAGCTTGTCCAATTTGTATTTAAAAGGTTTCTTTTTACACCTGTTGCAATTGAAATAATTGTTGTTGTTTTAGTTCGGTTTTATTTGGAAAAAAAAGGCTTAGATCCTAGGTTCCAGATGCAAGCAAGCACATTAATTTCCAGTAGCAACTGGAAAAGATCCTGGATTTGTTAGCCATCTGGGTCTTCCCTTCCTGCCGCTAAATGATAACTCAGAGGGGGGAAAATTGTTAAGGAGAGGCAGCTGCACAGCAGTTGTCTAAAAGCAGATTTGCTGAGCATACCACTGACTATAGCAGGGAGTGTAGGACAAAGGATGCTTGAGCCATAGGCTGACACCAGCAGAAGTCATACTGTAAAAGGCTTTTTAGGCACGACACCACCCTTAGCATTGTTGACTTTCGAAATCTTTAACAAATAATTTTAAGGAAAAAAAAAAATCCTTGTGACCTACCAGCTTGAGCTGACATTTTAAATACCATCCTTGTTAAAGGAGTGTTTTTGTACCGGATTTGCATTAACCCCATCAGAAGAAGGGGGTTTTGCTTCTGGCTATCAAAAGGCATCTTTGGGCTACACCCTACCTCAAGCTCCCCACCTGTAAAACAGAGTTATTTTAGAACACTACAGTGAGGCTTAAGCCTTGATACAAAAAAGCAACCCTGTTCAGATAAGTATGCTTCAGTCAGAAAAAAGGCGCACACACATTATTTAAGCAAATTTTCTTGTGAATTGTATCTTAGAATCAGACTAGATTAGAGAAATTTATGCCCCTAAATTGTAGAAAGGCAAACAAATGCAAATAAAAATAGGAGATTTATCTCTAAAACATTCAGAGCTGCTCACACAAAGAATATTAGTTGAATACAAAGTGCAAGAATATTAGATTCAAGATTCTGAAAGACTGCTTTGTTTGGGCAAAATTCTTCTAAAATTAAGGTAATTTCTTTTTTAGATTTTATTGATATTTCAGTATGAGAAACATCTTGGGGCTACACTGAACAGGGATGGCGGTTTCTTGCTTCATAAAGATGCTGAGGGGGAGTCTTGAACTATGAATGATTTTGATACAATTTTGAAAGCATACAAGACAAAACATTTCAATAATGACATTTTGACATTTTCAGAATGAAAGTTGTTCCAAAACTACTCTTCAGAGTATGTGAATTTTTAATATAAAAATTTTTGAAAGTTTAAAGAACAGAACTGTGTGGTGGTAAAATATTTTTAAGTTGAGTGTTTCCCTAACCCCAAGGCTACTTCCTCAAATTTCATTTCACGTGAAGCTTTGAAATATGCTTCATTTCAGCGTGGAAAGGTATTTGAAGTGGTGGGATTTCTGGGTAAACAAACAAAAAATTGCTTCCTGTTTATTTGCAATTGAACCTTGTCAATCCAAGATCTGCTGCTTTTCCCAACCAAATTCTTAGATGAATAGATAATGTCGGAAAGAGAATTACATACAGATAAATAGATGTTTCCAGCAGCTCTTTTGAGCGAGGAAAGTGAAAGACTAAGAAGTAAAATGAAACAAAGCTATGATTATGGCAAAATTTGTACTCATGAGCATCAAGGCTGCACATTTGTGCACAGGAGGTAAGATATGATAGCCTGGGCTCCCTGGTAGGTGGAGGTTACCTACCTTGGCCTTGTAGGCTAAGTTACAAACATAAGTATATACACATTTTCAAAATTTATATACACTTTTCAAAAGACTTTAAAGAGTCTTGCCTTTGAAACCTAGTGCTGGAATCCTGATTGTGCCTGAGCACAGAATTGCAAAGACTCCACAGCTGCCCTGGGCCAGGGCTCCCATCCCGTGCGTGCGGGAGGGAGCAGGCAGCGGGCACAGGGGCAGCAGGCAAGGGCTGATCTTCTGCGGTGCACAGGGGGGTAGAGACCAATCTCTGCTCCAGGGACCTTTACTCTCCCAGAAAAATAAGTGCAGCCTGTCCCCTTCACAGCATGGGTCATTGTAGGGCGTGGAGAACAAGCAATCCCCTATGCTTTATCACCTGAGAGGTTTGGTTTGTCTTGGGTGCTGCTGGGCACCCTCCTAGTCTTTCTGTCTGAAAAAAGGATGACTCCTTCTTATGGAGAGATGTTTTGGGTGGATGGTAAGTCAGTACACAAAGAAGTACTGCATTCCAGGGATGTGCCTCAATTTGGCAAGAGACTTAAGAAAACATGTAAAATATTAATATTATGAGTGGCCCCTTTAGCTTCAGAGGTGGTTAAAAACACTGCTGTTATCCCCGCTGACTGAAATCAAATCAGCCAATATAAGATGTCACATTTTTAATGTTGGCATGAGCCAAACATTATTAAGAAAGTGCTAGGGAGCAAGCCACTTGGGCAGGAACCAGTGGGACAAAGAGAAAATGCACCTGTTATGAGGTCAGATGTGAACCAAAGATTCCAAAGTTATCCTCAGCTGTGGAAAGAGGGCCGCAAGCAGGAGAAAGGCTGTGTTGGGCAGCAACAAACCATCAGGAATCAGAGCAGCCCTCACTGCCAGCATTGGTTCATCCATTGCATGAGTGACAGATTTATTTTCTGGTAACACCTTCTCATGGACTCCAGAGATACTCTTGCATGTTATTTCCTGCTGAGACAACTAACCCAACAGTGTGACATTGGTGTTTTTTTCTTTTCCATGTGTACACAGTGATGGTGAATCATGAAGTCCTCAGAACAGCAAAGAACTGGCTAAAGGGAAGCAGCACACAAGCTCATCATCCCCCAGATATTGGAAGAACTGGATTTAAATATAATTCATCTCAAAAGGCCAGAGAAGCAAATGCTTTTGTTGTGTCCTGCTTTATATGGTCTTCAGAAAGGAAGCATCACCAAGGGAAAAGAAGAAATGAAAAAGGAGAAAAAAGAGAAAAAAAGAAAAGCACTGTAGCAAGATTAAGGACTAATTTAAATTCTTTTTGCAATGAGATTCACCACAAATCAAGGGAAACCTCTTTTTTACCCCCCGCTAAAAGTTCTCAAAGTAGTCCATGTTTCTGTCTAGTTCTGCAGTTGTGTATTGTGCAGCACTTAAAACCAATTCCGTTTCAGGCTTGGTGAGTTTCTTTGTTTTGTTTTGGGTTTGTGGGTGTTTATTTCAGTGTCCATAATTCTGGACTGCCCTGGTTTGGTGGATGTGAACCTCATGCCTATGCAATGTTTATTTGTCAATTTTCTTTTTCTGAACGGTGTGCTGATTTGCACAGGACTGCTGCTGGGGAGGTACTAGGCTAGGACTGACAGACCAGCTCTGAGGACAGACAGCAGCTGAAAAGCCTCTCAAAGGAATAGCCAGAAGTGACTACAACCCAGTGACGGCATGGACTCTGTAGAGTGCTTTTTGGTTTTCAGATTAAAGGCACTATAGAAGTGAAAAGTATTATTTTGAGACAGCCTTTCAGTTTGTTATCTCCACAGATGAGCGCCCTGGGCTAGCTCTCCCCATGTAACTCTCCTCCCTGCCCAGGGCTGTTCTCTAACCACCTGCTTTGGGAATATTCAACTTAAAAACATTTATTTTTTTTAAAAATGACTGAGGTTAAAAAATTGAACAATTCAGTACTCGCAATTCAGTACCTTTCTTAACGGCAGGTTTAGATTAAGTATATTATGCATAACTACTTGGTCAAGGTTTTCAGATACAGGAGGTTTTCTGCTGCTTCTGTTTATAAATACTGAGCCTGCAATATCTGAAAGACATGGACTTCTAAGTGTGCCCAGTTACCTTTACTTACAATGAAAAAAATCAGACTCCTGGGATACCTGAAGGTGGGAATATGAATGCTGTAACTGTGTCTATTGATTTTAGACAGCATGTCTCTTAGGGATGTAGCTTAAATAGGTAACATACATAAAAGTGGATCCTTGTCTGGGCAAAGTTCTCTCGCCTTATTTAAAATAGCAATTTCATATCCTACCGTATCTTATATCCTACCTATCCTCATCTTCTATTTAAATATGTAATGCCTTCCCACTCAATACGTGTTTAATATGATCAGTTTTGTTTTGCCTGCAAATAATTCACTAATAAGTTACCATGCATAGCTTGGTACCGTCCAAGCCTCCGTGATGGCTTCTAAGCATCACTAACACCTGACAAATACAGAGGATGGTTCAGCTTTGTGAATAATTAAAGACATGTCAAAATACAAGGAAAAAATGTTTAGAGCTAACCATATTCATTCATTACTGAATTTGACTTGATTAGTAATTTCCTCAAAGAATAAAAGATTTCTTCATTGTTTCAAAACAATTTATTGCAAATATTTGACTTAGTAGATGAGTGATGGTAAATAAATTTTCCCTGCTTGGATGATTTTTAACTTTGAAAAAAGTGTTGTAATTTCATCTTTCACAACTTTTTTTTTAAACATTTCCACTATTTCCTGACAGTAAACCCATCCTGTAGAATATTGGTTTAAAAGAATGCAGTCACAAGGGGAAGAAAAAGTGCAAGACTGAAATTTAGAAAATTTTAAAAAATGGAAGTAGATATTCTCCAGTAGCAGCTTTGTTAGCAACTTCTTTCCAACAGACAAAAATGTCTTGCTCAGATTTCCTACAATTTGCAAAGCAGTAACCTGAAGATGCCCAAAACAGAGAGACTGGTTTTTTTAATAGTACAAGATAAAAGGCTGTATTTTAAGATCACTACCAGCTGTGTGGTTGGAAGGCAGTCAGTGGGACCTAGCAGTTCACAACACCAGTGTCCAGTGGTGACTCTCACCACACCTTGCTCCAGTCCACACAGCTCCGTGTCCAACAGACACTGCCTTCTTCCTGGAGAGAGCTGAAGCACAGCTGGACCTGAAGTACAGGAATCCTTGCCTTCCATATTTAATTTTTTTTGCTTTTGAAAATTAACCAACTCCCAAAGGTGACACTGTATGGTATAACTCAGTTCTGTCACGCTGGTGCTTCATCACCCTGTCTGAGCCGCACATTGATAATAGTGCAATGCACTCACTCAGTTTGCTGTCAAAAGAGCCTGTGTTGTGCATGTTGATGGTTTGGGATTAATGTTAACTCTGGATGGTCCTTCTGCCAGATAAAAGGCTGCACAGTTCCAAGTAAGTTTCTCAGAGATTAAGTTTCACTTATATATTTTATTTTTCAAGTTTACTTGAGAGAATGTATTTTCTGTAAACTTATGCCATTAAGCATTAATTCTTATTCCAGTGTTCATGATTAATCAATCTCTATATAAAGCTTTAAAATAAAATTTTTCCAGAACTAATGTCTAGGTTAGAGCTTTATAGTTATTCATGGTATGTCACTTACCCTTGCTAAATTCTGGCGTGCTAGAGAATTTATTTGCCTCTTCAGGAAATTTTCTAGGCATTTAAAAATACAAAATAATGCTTTGGGCACTTCCTTGGCCAAAGGAAGTTTTCTCTATCTGCTGTTTTTCTCTTTTCGCTGAACATTTGTACATCATTGTTATTCTTCCCCTAGCCCTCAACTATGGAGGGTATCACTCATTCTTCTGATTCCTCAGCCCAGCTCTGCACTACTCTGTTTCACCCCACTGGTCTCTCTCTTTGATCACAATTTTCACACTGAGGTCTGCATCTGCCACGGCCACTGCCCAGCACCCACTCACTGGCTTACAGCCAAGCCTTTCTGTGGACACCAGGTTTGGGGTGCAGCTTCACCGTGGGCACTGCTTTGGCTCCTCTCCTCCCTCACCCCATTTGGTATTTCCCCCTTCTGCTTGCCCGTGTGCCCCTTGCTCTCTTGTTTGTTTTATCTTGTTGTCATCAGTTCCTGATCATTTCCTTTTGCACAGTCTTGCCTCAGTATTTTAATTTTGTAGATGGATTGAATTGCAGGGGATTTAGACCATTTCACACCTACATTAATACAGGCAAAACATTATAATATTCCAGTTCATGAGTATTGACTGTATACCTTCTGTTGATGCACCTTCATTTTCCCTAAATCATTCACACAGTCAGGTCCTCTAACCCACAAAATAAAAAGGAGAACAACAAGACAGCAGGTAAGATAGCAGCAGACTCTAAAAATCATTTTATCACCATGCACTACACAGTATTTAAGCCTCTGTGGTAATATCCTCATCATTAACCTGATCTGAGACAACCCATCTCACCCTCATCTTGCAACATCTACCAGCAACTGATAAGTTATCCCTCAAGTTATCCCTCAGTAGAAAATGAGAAAAAACATGGAAACAGGAAGTGTCTCTCACTACGTATTGTTCTAAAATGTTTCACAAATGTGATGATCCTTAAGGAACTGCTACCTCTTCATCCATTTTCTTCAATAATTTCAGTAGTTATCCAGCACTTCAAGAGAATTTGACATCTAATTTACAGCCTTTTTGTCCTGCAGAAAAGCTACAGATCTGTCCTACAGATCCAAAGGAGGATTTGTTTGAGAAATACATAGGTAATAAGAGGGGTAATTAAGAACCAACATCTCTCCTAGATATGCTAAAAATCAGTATCTTAACAAAATAGAAATAACTGCTTCAAAAAGTTACAAATATAAGGTTGCTGACATTACCAGCAGCTAATTAATTCTGTAAGAGTCCTGCACTTGTAAAGCACATAATCCTAACATTAACCTCAGCAAAAAGGAATGTTCTTTTAGTTTCTAGATAATCATAAGTTATAGATTTGTAGATAATTCTTGCTCTGAGATTAAAAAAATAATATTTTTTGTAATGCTAAACTCATTGGGAGACTCTAAAATGAACTTTGGTTAACTTTCTGATGTGAGATTGCTCTATATTCAACTGTTTTATCAAATAAAATGTTCCAAATGATTTTGTAATGTAAATATTTGAAAGTCTCAATATTACTTAATTGTATATAAGAGTTTGAGATTTTAAACAACTTGTTCAAATAACATTCTTAGTGTCTACAGGTTCTGTTTTTTCCATAGTTTTGCTAATCCACTCAAATCTATGGATGCTAATTACTTGTTATTGATGTCACAATTATTTTTTATTGATGTCACAATTACTCAGGCCTTAGAAAATGTACACAGCTGTATACAGAATGTAGATATCTTACTCTCGTCAGCTCTCTAAAATTCAGGCAAAGTCAAGAAAAAAAAACCTGCTTTGTATTTCGTTCTATTTTTGTTGGGATGTTTCAGATTGTTTATATTAATAGACCAATTCTGACTCCAGGGAAACTAGTGAATTACTCCCATGATTTGTCTTTGGGTGACTGTTGCCATCTTTCTTTAACGATCAGTCATTTCTCAGATTATTTCAGTTAAAACACTCAAATGGGAGTCTCCAAGTTGATAGACCTGCTAAAGTAATTTTCAGTGGATGTAAGGGAAAAGGAAGAAAAAAAAAGATGAAAAAGAGAGATGTATTTCCAAATAGAGATTTAGAAAATGTTAAAAAGTAAAGCATTACTTTCATCTATTTTTTTGTTAAAGAGACAATTTCATTAGAGAGGTGTATAATGGCCTGGGGGTATCCAGAAAGCTCGAGACAGTGTTTATTCTATTTAATGCTTTTCCTGTTCAAACAACCTCAGTATGAGAGCATCACGGCAATGACCAGACAGAAACCAGTCACCTCCTTCTCTCTCTCTCTCTCTTTCCTAAACAGCACATCAGCAAGACACTTGTCTAAGGTACAGACTTAGAAATCTGCATTTTGGGTCAATGCTTGTCTAGTTCTCAAGGGAGATGCAAAAGAGGACTTGACTACGAAGTCCCAGAAAGTGTTGTGACACCTTGGGGAGTACCACAGAGTCACTCCCATGTCCCCAGGCACTCGCTCTTGCCCCACTCTGCCCCTTCCAGTACCAACATGCTGACCCACAGACCAGGGGCTCCTCAAATGTGCACTAAAAGAAGGCTGGAAGGGGTTGTGGGAGACCTGGTTTGGCAGGGGGTTTGAGGGGTGAGCAAAGGACACATCCTGCACCAACATTATCAGCAACATACATGGAAACACACCCCAAGCACTTACTCTCTGCTTTGGCTTTAAGAGTGGTTTAAGTTGTACTTTCTGTGAATATCAGTAACAAGAAAATAGTAGCAGCATGGTCTGACACCACAGCGAAGGGCAGCACTGGCTACAGACTCCCATGCCCTTCCAACGAGGTTTATTTTGTACCGGATCAGTTCTCTGGTCTCATTTCGAGTAAGATCTCACAAGTCCAGTAAACTATTATAAACAGGTGAATTATGCACCAAAGCAGCGTCTTTCCAGACAGGGGCAGGAATTTTACCCAGCTGTCAGAAAAGGAGCATTTTTAGTTTGCTGGGGTCTCTCGCAGCCGTACCTCGGCTCACTTTGCTCCGCCTAGATGCAGCCAGCTCCGGTCGGAAGCGCTACTGAGACTGCCACCCCCAGGAGGCAGTCCTGACCTGCAGCTGCAGGAGTGCCTCTCCCACATCGAACCGTGACTCGTATTACCCAGAGAAGCAGCCCGGGGCTGGGGCAGCTTGCCCTGGCAGCAGCGCCTGCAGCACAGGGACAGGAGAGGGGGAATGTTCTATCCCCAGGACACACTGGATTACCCGCTTTGCTCCCCAGGGTTTGGCCCAGGGTCGGTACCAAGCGAGAGAAGCAAAGGGGTACCCAACACTTTGTGGGGAGC
Organism: Gymnorhina tibicen; assembly: GCA_013399875.1. Lineage (NCBI taxonomy): Eukaryota > Metazoa > Chordata > Aves > Passeriformes > Artamidae > Gymnorhina > Gymnorhina tibicen. Next base: position 762,702 of record VXAZ01009925.1, read on the forward strand.
AGCGCTGCCCCTCACTCTGGGGCTCTCTGCCGCTGTGGGGCTGCTGTAAGGGTGATCATCCCAGGGGATGAGGCTGCTCAGTGCCACAGCCAGAGGAAAACTCTTCCTAAGAGGGGGTCACCACGGACCAGACGTACATGGGAACATGTGGTTTTGACTCTCATAGCCCACCGCAGTTGTATAATCTTCAGCCTGACCTTTTAAGCCTGACTAGTCATGCAGACCAGTCCAAATTATACAAGAATATTCTTGTTAAAGCATTGAAAATTATACATACAGTTCGTATTTCAACCATTTTCCTCAAGCAGGACTTCTCTCCAGTATAGACTGAAAGGCTGGGCCTGATTCTTTAACTGCAGCATTTACTTTACCAATACATTAACTTAAATAAATCCTAATAATATTTTGTAGCAAAATAGGGGCAGTTTAAGAAAGAACAAAAAGATATAAACCTTTTGCTGCCTGGAATAAATACAAACATTTTCTTTGGGAAAAATAAATACTGCTTATCCACTAGGCTGTATGGTTTTCGTGTAAGAAGTTAAAGCAGAAGAAATTCACAGAGCAACTTCCAGGAGGAGGTTTATCTAAAAAGCCTTGTTTCTTTCAGTCACTATACAGCCAGACCTATCAAAGAGGTCTGTCTTTATTCAGAGGGAAAATAGGACTCATGCAATAGTAAAGTGGAAATCTTTCTGAAAGTGGCTCATCCAGGGTTTGGATGACAATGCTACAGGGGTACAATAGCAATGGTATAGGTGCAATGAGCTTCACTGCCCGGGGAGCTGTGACCGCCAGAGTATGCAGATAAAAGGGGTAACGAAGGAGAAATAATTAAGTGGATATATAATAAGGAGTTTATAACCCTAGAGGAAAAACAAGGATTTGTACAGCCATGCATTAGTTGGATTCACAGAAGAGATTTATTTTTAGAAAACACATGAACAATAAAAAGCCTCTTTGCTGATATTAAAATACTAAGGTTAACTGTACTGCTAACACTTAATTTAACCATAGATAATTCCTTCCAGTTCTCAGTGCTGTGAACAGCTTTGTAGGAAAACCGGAAAATATAAGAGCAGAACTTGTCCACTCATAAAGGACCATAGTCTAAAAAGGCCAGATCCTTGTGTTACCTCACTGGAGCCAAATCACTGAACTGAAAGCACAAACCAGAAGGAGGCATGAATTGAAGTATTATCCTTGTGCATTCCAGGAGCACAGGAAGAGCTGAGGTCTGGGGGAGGACTCATAGGTCCAGGCAGGCAGCACACTAAACTAGCTCCTCTCTGTTTTATTTATTTTGCACAGAGTGCATCTATTCTGTGAACACAAGATTAGTCACAGGACCCTCAAGTCATTACTATTTATGGATATGCATGTTAGCATAAAATACTACCAGCCCCAAACTCCTCCCTCAGTTTTTGATGAAGAGTTATTTATCTATTAATAATTAGGTTTAATGCTCCCATATACTAGACTTCAGAACTTGTTTACACCACTTCATGCCAAAGCTTCAAATGCATTAAAGGGGAAGTTCATTATTTTTGATTTATAATTATCTATGACAAGACAGATCTTAGACAAGAGCAGAAGAGAGCGGGAAATTATCTACTCATCCTCTGTTTATGCAACTACTACAAAGAGGCATGTGATGGCTTTGGCCTCAATCCAGCTACCATTCATCTCTATAGGACTCTTTCTATGACTATCATACAAGAATCATGAAGCCCTTTTTTATCTTCAACTAACTCAGGTGTAGAGAGGCCATCGCTCCCAGTCTACAGAGATCCCAAGATGGTGTCTCATGGCCAACGAGCTATCAAGTGACAGAACAAAACATTTTGTTGATATATGGCATTATTGTTCACCTGAAAATAAATTTTCCTGTAGCCTCGGTGATTCATTTCCCTCCCATCCCCATGTCATTAACTATCAGCTGGGAAGGTCAACCACACTTACGTAACTCTGGGAAACCTAAGCCAAAAAAAACCCCAAACCAAAAAACCCAGTCAAAAATAACCAAATCAACCAAAAGTTGTTTAAAACCAGTGACACTTGACACTTCAGTTATGCCAGCTCTGGAGCCAATTTGTTCCTTGATGCAACCCCTGTGCCCCAAGCAGGGGTGCCCCAGCAGCAGCCATCTTGCCTCCTCTTCCTGCCCAGGCAGGGCTGCTCCAAGGGCTCCCAGCCTGGGGGGGCTGTGGCAAGTGCCTCCACACCCCAGTCAGTTCCAGACCCCCTCAAGCTCCTGCAGCTCTGTGGCAAATATGACTTGACAAGCAAGCCTTGGCGCAGTCCCTGCCCGGCTCACTGCATCCCATCTCTGCCTGCCCCCATTCATTAAACCTCACAAAGACATGGAGCTGTGGGGAGTTTGTCCCCACAGGAGACACACTGGTTGGACATCTACAGTTTTATTATTAGGGTCTTTTCCACATTACATTGGAGAGCTGATTCAAAGTAGTTTGTAATTTTATAGTCTTCTTTGCCCTACCCAATATCTATGTGTTTTTCCCTCCTCCCAGTCTATTAAAAATGCCACGTACAAAAGCCTAATGATTTCTTCCTCTCTTCTAGAAATCCTTTTTAGAGTTTTGACCTCATCCACACACATAAGTATTTTATTCCCAGTAGCTGCTAGTCTCATTACCCTTGTCTTACTTTGGACCACAAATTTACAGTTTTGTTTGCTGTTTTCTTGCATGCAGTTCTGTGCCTTATTTATTTTCCTGATGTTTCTCTGCCTGCTGTCTTAACACAGTCCTTGACTCTACACAGACATGGCCTGCATCTTTTCTGCTTTAAAAAAATCACTTCCCCTAGTGATTTTCCAGCAATAAACCTCTAACCTCTTTCAGAGTAATATGAAAATTCACATATATTCTTTTGACTTTCAGTCTGCATATTCTTGCATTTGTGCATATAAAAAATTTTACACTTGAATATAATGCTGAAATTAAAAATAATAAAACAAGTTAATTGCTTGCATCCTCCCATCCATTCTAAACTACATTTATAGAATTTATTTCATTACTACATGAGCGTCTCACTCCCTGGCTCCTAACGCAGCTGCCTTATAAATATAACAAAGCTTTCCTCCTGGCATAATTTGCTGCTCTGTTTTTCTTCCCCTTTCACCTCGCTCTGCAACCAGATTATCCATAGGGAGTGGCACAGGGCTGCAGCAGGGAGCTTTGGCTGTCTCTTCTGGCAGCAGGGGATAATTCAGAGCAGGATGGAGTCTGTGCCAGGTTATGCTGGGGCTGGGTTTTACTCCTCCTAGGTTTAAAGTAGGGAGAAGCAGAAATAAAGCTTAAAGCTCTGTCACTCCACCCCTACAAAGGATAATGAAATCACTACCCAGTCATGAATTCAATTTGTTGTTTTTGCAGAGACAAAGGCAATTGAGGCATTATACCACCCCTTTCCCCAAGGCAGGGTCATCTCCCATAGCTGCAGTGTGGTTATTTTCCAGCTGCATCCCTTCCCTCCTGGGCAGCCAGGGTGGGTGGTCACACAGCTTCCAGGGTAGGGCTGCACACCTCCTCTCACCCAACCCAGCAGCTTCAGCACCTGATCTGTTAGTGCTGGGAAGCACTGACAGGATTCAGCCTGAGCAGAGCAGCTAAGAGTGGCAGAGAGAACATTTCAAATTCGCAGCACCAGCAGCATTTGAAAGACAGAGTCAGAGGATGTCTATAAGCAGATGGGGGAGAAGAAGATCTTTATATACAAAATGCACAAGCATGGTTAAGCCTGTATTCATCATTAGTTTTAAGATAAAGCCAACAGGGTTGTTACTCCTGTCCAGTTAAATCTACACATTTTCAAACCCAAGATCATGCCTAAACCAATGTGCTGTAGGTAGAGGCAAGTGTGTCCACCTGTAATTGTTGAAGGCAGTTGAAAGTTAAACCAAGGGAAGTACTGGGATACGGCTAAGTTCACATCCAAAAGGCAGTGTGCAAGAAAGACCCTGGTGTAACAGCCCAGGAGAAGAAGGAGGAGAAAAGCAAGAGCCAAAGAATCCAACTGCTGCCTCAATAAATTCTTATTCCATAAAAAGGCACCAAAATGAGATGACATCTACACATCATGATAGCTTCCTTTATATATAGGCATGTAGTTTCTAATGACAGATAGAAAGTAAGCAGAGCAGTTGCTAATTTTATTGTGAAAGAAACCTCAGAACAACACAGTGATTTCAAATTGTTTAGTCTGAAAGTGACTAACACAGAAAGAGAAAAGGGCTTCTGATTACAGCACCTGCGAGAAGCTCTTCAGGCTCCTCACCGCTGTAAATGTTCTTTCAGCCTTGAATGTGCCTAGAGCTCTAGAGTGCCTTGATTGGATGCCATTAGAAGATATTTCCAGACAGATGCCTTAGACAAAGCCTGCAATTCTCCAAATACAAATGTGCCTTAGTGAAGAATGTTTATAGATGAAAAAATAATTCTATTTTTCAGATAATGCCTTGTCATGTGACATATTCCAGTTGAAATTGTAGCATTTTCAATGTCTCAACACTGGGAGATTTTCACCATAGAGCGTTACTGAATCTATAGCCAATATTAAAATATTCAATGGATGAAAGCTGGAGCTAGACAAATGCAAAGCAGAAATAAGAAAGATTTCAAATAAAAAAGGATAAGTGACCTAGGACCAGGATGCATTTGTTATTCTAAGGCTTCTTCTGAAGAAACCTCACTTCCCCTCCATGACCTAGGAACTCTGAATTACCATCAGCTGCAGGCTAAAGAAGAGACATTTGTTTGCTGAGACGTGGTTAGGAGAGTTTCTTAGATCCCTAAGATCCTGCAGTTATGAAGTTGTCTCCAGTGCACTGTTTTCTCTGCACCTGGAAAAAGTCTGTTTTTCAAAGACACATGGGTATGGCCAGAGGATCTCAGCACAGGTGAAAGTCCAAGATCTGGGAGTTATAGACCAGGCTCATTCCTTGACTTCCACTTATCTTTAGACTATCTAGAAGTCAGTGAATTAAGAGTATTTGAACTGGGAACCAGGGCTTTTTTTGAATGAGTGTTTTTGAGACTTGCGATCCCTCAGCACATATCACACTGCATTAAAGTTCACAGTGAGCCTCTTTGCTGAGGCATCCCCCATCCCCAGCCTCCACCCCAAACACCTGGTGGGTCTTACTATAGCACATCCCACCCTAGAGCTTCTTCTCAAGCTCACACCACAGCAAGCTCCCACTGCAGTTTCTACATTCCTGGTGGGAACAAGTGCTGTAAAAGGATTTTATCCACTTCCTAGCTGTGCAAAGGCAAGTTTCACCTTTACTTCTCTGGCCACAGACATCTCTCAAAACATGAACCTAAACATTTCCAGAGTTTGCTGTCTTCAGCCTCCTTCCTATGTAGGCAAAAGAACTGCCCAAATTTGAACCCATACCCTGATGCTTGCCAACATGCCTAACTGAACCATCACATTGCTGTTAGATGTTCCAGCTGTGCTATTCCTTTATTGCCACTGGGTTACTTTACCGAAAAAACACACAAAGTTCAGTTTGGAGCGTCTTTCATGTTTGGAGATGGGGGGAGGTTTGTTTTCTTTTTTTACATTACTGAAATATTTCTTCCAGTTACTTTTTAACCTTCAGCAGTTCTGGGTTTTTGCTAGCCTACTACGTGTGGTTGCTCCTTAGTTACCATGACACCCACTAATGTGCAGAAGGTTAGAGCCCAAGAACAGAAAACAGCTGAGTCACATGAGAAGATGGACAAGTTGTCAAGCAAATAACTCTAAAAGGCACACAGAGGCTCCTTGGCTGACGTAAATCAGTGTAGCACCATTGAAGTCAGAGTTATAAATCTCTCCCTCTGACTTGGTAAATACCTTCAGGGATCAGAGCTGCACCTGCAATTCTGTTGATGTAGTTGAGCTTTTAGCTTGAGCTACAGATCTCTGAAATAAGCACAAACGCAGATGTAAGTATGTAATTCAGCATTTATCAGAAGATACTCAGTAATTTTCCTGGAGGTATAACCAAAAAAAGTGTATGGAATACGAACACTGAAAGAAAAGCAGAGGTGAAACTAAATCTCAGATCCGAAGGACATAGAACAGACTTGAATTTCATGGCACAAGCTTCCCCCTGCTCCAGTCAGAGACTCAGCCCTGAATATCAAGTGCTTAAAATCCAAGTGACCGATAGGAGTTTCACCTTTTCCTTCTTGGGGGAAAGTAAAAGTTAAGATATGTATGGTCTTTCAGCTTCTGCATTAGAAGATCAGGATCTATCCCAGCTTGGAAGGCTTTGTGGCAGCCATGGGACAGGTAAGTTGATGATGACACTGCATGACATATTAGATTGCCTTTTTATTTAAATGGGTAAAGTCCTAGCTCTAGTAAGGTCAGTGTGACTTCTGCCAACAGCTCAGGAACCTCTGTGTTATGTTTGCTTTAACAACCATTGAAAGAACCAAGTGAAGCCTTTGGGAATGAAACACAACCTGCCCCATGCTAGGTTCAACTGTGGGCTGGGTTTGGCAAGTTCCTGCTTCCTCAGTCACTTGCTCTCAGGTGGGCTCAGCGCACCAGCCCCCAGCATCACCACATCATAGAAGAAAAAGGAGCAGTTAGCTGACTGAGCTCCAAAATAAACCTCCTAAGAAAGGGTTATTTCTGATCTGTTTCTTATTAAGGCTGTACAAAAAGCTGCTATCACAGTGAGGGTGAGGACAGGGCTGTGCAGCAGGAGGTGAGAGGGGCCCCCAGGGCTGGCATGCTCTAAAACTGCAGCATGACAGTGTCCTGTCCTCTGCAGTTGCATGGGGGAAAGCCCAGCCTGTGGTTTTGCTGCCAAGTCGGGGGGCAAAACTAATACAGACATGACTTTTTTAAAGAGGTCCCAAACACAGTCTGAGATTTCAAAGCTTTTTTTACTACTCCTCTATCTTTGAGTGAAAAGCCAAACCCCTGAAGGTGATTTCACCTTTTCAGACTGGCTAGCCTAGCTGATCAGACAATGAAAGGATGGGGTTTTTTGGTAGCAGCATTAACAAGAATCCAGAAAGCCACGCCTGTCTAGCAGCAGTTACTAGGGATCATCATGCTTTGTGTACAGCATCATTAACACACCAAATCAGAGGCTGAAAGAAAGGCTCCTGCCTGGGCTCTCACAGGAAAGCAGCGATGCTGTCTGCTGAGCTTTAGCATGCTGCTTTTCCTCCACAGCCTTGTATGTGGGAGTTTGTGGTTTTTCCTACTCCTGTCCACTTCAAATTCTACTAAAGTGTGCACAGAGGCACTGCAAGCAGTGTCAGGAACCAGCAGGAGATTTTCTTGAGCTGTAGCAAGTGTTTTCAGTTCTGTGTCACTGAGGCATGCTCCTGGGAGGCCTGATGAGCACAATGCTGAACAGCACTTGCAGAGTTTGAGAACTGTCTAGATTAAGGCTTTCAGCACAATTAATATTCATGTAACTGATCAAGTATTACAACTCAAGGAATTTTTTTTCCTACAAATAACAAGGGTCTTGAGGTTTCCTGCTGATTTAGGAGAAGTTTTATTGTATGGCAGTAGCCTTCTGAGCATCAGTGAAGATGACAATTGCGAAGATGTTCTGGCTGAGGAATTTTTGTTGTTTTCTAGTAGTGCTTCTGCTAAAGGGTAATTCTGCAAAATAACATGTACAGGCTCATTGCTTTGCTTAATAGAAACAGTGAAGAACCTGAACCGAGCAGAGCTACAGAAGAGATATTATGTTATCTTGCCTTTGTTCAAGCTTATGACGTGGTTCAAGCCCATTATACTTGCCAAGTGACAATAAATATTTGACCTGTGAATGCTGGAAGGGAATTCATCCTTATTTCCTCCCCCCCGATTACATAAATCTGAATGACAAGCTATTTAATCTGGGTAATAGTTAACAGTCTCTGATTGCAGCTGTTAATATTACCCAAAGGAATACCAGCTACTAGTCAAGAGAGCCGTGGTAACACCTTGCTAATGAGATCCATATTTGAGGATACTCAGACTAATAGTTTGATTCCCATAAACACATTTCAAAAATAGAAAATAATCGGCATTTATAATAACAGGGTCAGTAAGAGGGTCCAACTGTATAAGAATTTTTGGAGACTTATGTGAACTGCCTCTGAACATCCTGGAATTGCCTTCCGCTTTCCCTCTCAGGCACCTGAGACTACTTTTTACTTCTAATAAGAAACTGCTTTCAGTCTGGTTTCTTTAATTAAAACTTTTAAAGCATTTTATATTGCATAATAAAGCCTTCACAGAACCATCACCTCTGAAAGTGCTGATGACCTTCAGAATAACTCTTGAAAAGCACTAGGGAATCAAAAACGTGTTTTCTCTCTCTCTCGCTCGCTCTCTCCCTTTTTTTTTTTTTTTTTTTTAAATTTCAAAACCGTCTTTCCCACTGACATTTGGAGATCTCTAGTTTTTCCCTTTTGGAAGGAGGCTTTATACTGCACTGCTAGCTTGTATATGTGAGATAAATGGAACATAATAATCTGAAGGGATCACTCATCACAGCAATTGTCAGGGCAGTACTACCTTCTCTTCAGGGTTTCCTTTTTCAGGGGAAAAAGACAGTATTCAACACAAATTCTTGGTATCATTTTTTTCCCCTCCCTTGAACCAGGGTCATCCCTAGGAGCCTATTTAGCTCTCTACACTACTCTCTTCTGGAAAACTTTGTGTCAGCTGCCTACAGCAAAGCTATGCTATGGAGAACCACAGCTGTCTGCTTGGTTCCTCGGGTAATGTCTGTTGGTTGTGCCTTCGGAAAGAATGTTTGGGAATTCTCTCTGTGAAGTTGGGCTCCTGGATGCAGATACTTTCAAAGTTTAGCATTCCCTACATGCTTAATGTCTCTATTTCCTGATACATTTGGTTGCTATTGGACTTAATGTGATCTAGGCTTACCAGATGAGAAAAAGCATTTTCTAGAGGAAGCCAGAGAGTGTAGCACTAGGCTTTAACCCTGCCATGCAGAAGCCCCTATCCACTATGAAATTTAATCACTTTCTGTAAAATTGTTGCTGAGCTATTGAAAAAATATCCCAAAGAGCACTGAGCTAGTATAAAATGTTAAACCTTTCTGTCCTTCCATTTTCCTTAGGGCCCTAGCTGAAGCTAAATACGAAAGGGTGGCAGTATGACTGGCTAACTAAAACTATTATTTTGGAATACACCATGAAGAGAGGAAGGTTATTCCTTTTTCATAAAACTTGCCAAATTTATATAGTTTTCAAATCCTATTGTACAATTCTGTGTAACAGCTACATCTTGATTTTTCTAGTACACAGCCAAGTCCTTTAAAAGTTGCTCTTACGCTTTTATTCCCTTTCTGTATGTATATATGTAATTAAAATAACATGATTGAAATATAAGTAGTTAACGTTGATTTATTCAGGAGTAACACAATTACAGAAACTGACTGTATTTTCTTCAGTAACGGGAGAGTTTGATTTGCTTAGATATGGGAGAAATAAGAATGAACTCCCAAGGAAAAGAAAACAACACAGGAAACAAGTTACTAACTGGAGAGCATGGAAAGTACTGGAAATAAAGTTCTAGGCCTATATTAATTTGCCAGTTTTTTTGGTTGTGAAATGTAGTAGCAGAAAAGACTCAAAGCCTAGAATTTGATGAGATGCTGTTGCTACTCCAGGGCAGTACTTATAGCCTAATTCAGATAAAATGAGAGCTGTCTGTCTCAGGTAGACTTTGGGAACGTTCCTTTAACCCTGTTCCACTGACATTATTAGTTTGGGGGACCAGGTGGCAGTGGGCTAAAGCATCAGTGTCCCATTTTACAGACACATATTACAATCAAAAGTACAAATGGCTCCAAAAACTTTAATTGATGAGAATTTTGTGTCACCTGTTACAGTTAGTAAGTATTCTCTGATTTAGCTGAATATGTGAGTCCAATGTCTTTTTATCTCTAAGACTGTCTTTTTTATATTTGTGCAAGCCTTTTTGCAGAAACTGTTTTCCTGGATAATTATTTTATAAACTCCAGCCATTGGAGGGGGGGGGACAGGGGAAGGGGAGGCTGTTGATGGCCAAAAGAAAATGGCTGAACAAAATATTAATTATATGGGAGAGCAGGACAGTGCCAGATCATATTTGAAATAAATACGAAATATAGGTATTTAGATTTATGTCAAGAAATTATTCTTAAATTTTGTAGAACTACCTCTGAAGACATGAACAAGAATTTAAGGAAATTTCTGGGAAAAAAAACTGGGCTCTGCTACGGCATGGGGATATTCAGCACTAAGATCAATCCATAGCAGAAAACAGTGATGTTACCACCAGGTTTCCACAGTGGTTTCCTAAGAACTGTTGTTTAATGGAATTATAAATAGTTTAAATATTACAGCTGTGACTCAGTTATTTTCAATACCGGAGAATACCTTATTAGGATTTGCTCCCACCAAACCTTCTTTGCTTACCATGACAGTCAGGCTTCCATGGCTAAATATAGATTATAGAAGAAAGTTGCTAACACTTTTAACTTCAAGCACACACTTAGACAAATACTATAAATAGGCTGATGTTTTGTAAACTAGTACTTGCCAGAGGCACAGACTACATGCTTTCCTGTGTGAATTTTTTCCCTCTGTTGCTTTTATGAGACAATTAGCTGGTCTTACATATCTGAGCTCTCTTTCTATTACAATGAATTTCAAGTGCAATAGCAGCAAGAGACTGACAAAGCCTGTGAGCAGCAAGCTTTCAGGCAAGCTGCCCAATATAGTTTTGCCAATACATTGATTTGCACTACTCTTGCTATGCCTGCCCTGATTTTGACAGGGTACAATTAATTCTAGTTCTAGTGCTGGCTTAGTCCTGGTGTAATCACGGCCTTGGTGGACCTGACAAAATTTGTGTTCTGGTGTGGATTTGGAGAACATTCAGAAACTGGTTCACTTGAGTGTGTCATCAGGGGTGTTAGTAATGGACTGAAATACCTGCCTGTAAGGTTTCTAAGACTGGATAACTGAGCCTGCAATGTTCCACAGGTCAGATCAAACTGGGGTTCAGTTAAAAACATTTCACCAAACCCCATGTTTTTGCTTGAAGCTGTGTCCTTTAAAAGTACAATTTTGCATTCAGTGCAAAAAGAAAAACACCAGCAACACCCTTGCATTAAAACCAAATTAATATATCAGTATGTGGCACACTTAGGCCAGAGCTGTGTTAACTCTAGTTATATTTGTTTTATGCTGCAGCCAGACATACAAAGGTAATTAACTCTATCACTGAAACTAGTATATTTGTATAAGCAGTCTTTTGCCAGCCTTCTCACTGATTGTACTGTTCCTCTTCTTTTATAAGTTACTTCTGCTAAAACCATTACACTGCCTGTAACAGAATGAGCAGAAATGGAGCAATAGAATAAGGGAAGAAAAAGCCCAAAGGTCTTGCACTGTATCATCTCTGTAACTATCAAAAATGAGGCCATTTTCCTGAGTCAGGGTAAGAATTCACAAACCCTCTCTGATATGGTATTATTGCTATGAAACTTATACGTAGATGTCCAGAGCAAAGGATGGTGCTGTTACCAAGACCTAGGGTTTGAGATTGAAATTTCCTGTTGATGAGATCATCTGTGCTATCAGCTCTCTGAGCCGATGCTGTCACAGCATTGTCCTTTATCGTTACTTGCAGTCAGATCCTGGGACTACTGTAGTTACGTCTGGCCAAACTTTCATCGATGTTTGTTGCAGTAAATTTACTCCCTTTGTCTCCCAAGTGGGGAGGAGGCTTGGGAAATAGGGTCCAGTTCTTTGACTGCATCTATGAGAATTTGCCTTACATATCTTGGAAATTTTGTCTCTTTTCCAGGCTTTTTATCTGCAACTGGGAAGTGTTAGACCTTTACATTTCTTGAAAATGAGATCTCCTATAGCTCTTTTTTTCTTTATCTGTTCATTTTATTGAAGAGAATATTTACATTATAACTCCTGAGCTTGAGCTCAGTATGTCCATGATGACCTGTTCCCTACAGGAATTAAGATGAAAAATATTTTCGTTCTTGTTTTCTTGTTATTACTTCTGTTGTATCCCCTCTATTTTGTTTGAATGCAATAGGTTCTATCTACAACCATGATTTTATTGTCTAAGTCTGGTGCAATGTGCTTGCACGCAACTTTACAGTACTCAGTAATGCTACGGGAGAAATGTGAATTATGCCTTAGCAGTGACTCTAAAAATATTCTTGAAAAGAACAGCAAGAAAAGAGAGACAAACCAAATGTCCGTCTGCCGGAAAGGAGACAGTTTCAGTCCCATCATGCAGGGTATTTAAAATGACCTTCCCAAGGTCAGTCAGGACAGCAGTTTCATTTGTAGGGAATTAAAGGTAGAACAAACCGTGTCTTTGCTCGGAAGATTGCCTATCAAAAAAAGGAGCCCTTTGCTTCTTTACCTCAACTCAGTCATATCCTTACATGAAGCAGATAGAGAGGATGTTTCATACCATTTAGGAAGTGGCAGCAGGCAGTCTGAATTGGTAGATTTAGTTTTAAGTAAGGTTTTGACAGCTCATGTGTAGCCTGAGCACTGCAGCTCAAAGGGTGAAGTTTGAGACAGATGAATCAATCTGTATTTCACTAACAACAAAAAGTGTGGCTCTACTCCCTTGTGGATTGCTTATCTTGCCCCTTTTGCTACCTGAGATTTTTTTCTCACCCAGCAGAACAAGCTGTGATTAAGACAGCTGCTGATCTGGTGTCCCCTGCTCCAGTGCCTGCCTCCTCCTACACCAGCAGTGCAACAGCACAGCTTCCCCACACATATGGTCTGCGTTTGGCAGGGGGCATCCAAAAACATGGATAAGCACTATGCTGCAAGCCAGGACTTCGTGTCTGCTGTAGTGGGTTCTGTCTGGCTGTAGAGACACAGGCGTAACTCCCTCCTCACAGGAGTCTTGCTAAGGGATCTGTTTCTCAGGCACCAACTCTGCCTCAGAAACCCTCCCCAGTCCAGGACCTGCACGTGTGTGCACTGCTGATGACCCCATTATGTGGGCTGCCTGCCTCTCCCATCCCAAACCCTGACACATGCAGCCTCAGGTATGGGCAAGTTAGAGAAGCTGAAACATCTGCCAGCCATTAGGCTGTAAATACCTGGGGAAAATAATCTCTAAAAAGTAAGGATTTAAATCTAAATTGCTTTAGTCAAAATGGACTAAACCTTGTACAGAAGGCCTCCTTCAGCATTACCATTATTTGGGTCCATGTCTTCCCACACAAAGAAATCCTTTATTCTTCCCTTGATCTGCAAACAGCTTACAAATCTGTCATGGACGCCTGATAAAACCAGAAGTATGGGCAAATTAAGCAGATTTAAAAAATGGTGGTTTAGTATTTAAATATGCTCCTTGCTCCTTTCATTATTTCACCTTATTATTTGGCATTTTAAAGATGATATAGTATGATACTATGGGCCAGCTTTCCTCTATAATAGCAATTCTACAGCAGACTTGTTACTCATGCATGTGCCCTCTCTCTCCTGGCTAACTCTCATTTTCAAATCATCATCTAATTTTCTATGCCTTTTAGCATGGAATCTTTTCAGTTACCAAGGTTGTCGATAGACTGCAGTCTTGCCATTAAGCTTAATACCAACTTCTGGTATGGGTGGTAGTCCATCAAGATTGAAAACACCACGGGAAGAAAATTCATCCAGACACACAGCAAGTATCCCTTCAGCCTCTAGGCAGAGTGCTTAAAAGCCCCAGTGTTTCCCTTCCTCTGTCACGATTTCACGCACAGTAATAACCTCTGGCAAGGTTTTTGCATTCTCACTGGATTGTATGTTGAAAACAATACAGTTCCACTTAAAATTGTTCTGTGTGTTATTTTTAAAATAAGTTTTATTGAAACTGTCTGTGTGGTGGCATTCAAGTCTGGCATATGACAGTGTGATTAGTTCTGCCAATGCATTGATCTGCAGTACAATTCCTATTTTTACCCCTACTGTTTGAAGTATAGTCAGTCACGGCCACATTTCCATTAAAGACTACACGCTGAACCATTTTAATCTGTGACTAATAAAAAAATCGTAACATTTTCATTAAATCCTCAGCCAGTCTGAGCACTATCATCAGTGCTGGCAGAGTAGTGATTTTCTGTTTCTTGAGCGATGCATCTGCCAGTGATCTATGCTGATTAGACAGCCAACTTTTTCCTTCGCCCCCAAGTAATATGTACTCAGTATTAGTGTCCCAGGTATCTCTGACCTATATGTGAATTTATTATTCAACTGGCCAACAATTAATGGAAAGCCAGTGGAATAAGCAATAGATCCAAGAAATAGGAACCAGTAACCCCTTGACATGGACAGGATCTGAGGAGAGAGACCTGTACTCTTAGCTCAAGGGGCAGAGATCCACGCTGTAGATATATGTCTTAGCATTGCTATTTCCTTTGTAGAGGGCAAAAAATGCACGTTTTTGTAAACTTATGGGGGAAAAAACCTTGCCAAAATGAAATTATTATTCATGCAGACTTAATTCCTGCCTGCTCCAGGAATAAAAAGTTCAATTACCTGATTATATATTTACTTATATACTTATTGCAGGGCTGCTTTGTCATTCTGTGGAAAATGTGAGTGATATTCTGTGGGGAAGCAGGGCTCACTAGTGAAGGAGGCTGCCGTCTGCAGAAGCAGCCCTTGCCAATTTGTTACAAAAAGCATAAGCTAGGCAGGAATGGGTGTGTGGAATTTCAGGTGGTGAGGAAAGCACCCACCTGCAGCTCTCAAGAGTGAGAGTGCTTCTCTGCTGTGTTGTCCCAATGGGGACATGGGAGAGGTTTGGAGACTCATGTGAGCTCCAACATCGTTTTCAATACACGGGAAAAGAAAAATCAGGTAAACAAGGAAACAGGAAAGGGTAAAGAAACACCAAGCAGAAGACGATGGAGAATAAGAGGCAGAATTAAAACTGAATAGCAGACAGGAAAAAGCTAGTGGGCAATTGGAAGGCTTTTAGTGCAGTCAGACAGCCCACGGCCCAGAGCTGGCATGAGGTCTGGGCAGAGCAGCCAGATGTCTGCCTGGGGATACCCTGACATGGCAAAGATCAGCACTCAAAAGGAACGAAACACCAGACCTAAGGTACATGAGTAACCTTAATTTTGCTCGTTATATGTGTTTTACAATGGCAACACGGTCAAATGCCACTTTTTTCCTTAGGCCTACGCTTTTCTCAGTGCCCAGGCTGGGTGCTACATTCAGCCATGATCGACGCTTATCGACAATTAAGTATTCTGTTTTTACCTTGTCGTTTGTTGAACAGCACCGTATAGTCAGCATCGCGAACCAGAGGAGGCCTAGCGGGGCTCTTGTGTGATGGCCACAACTCTGCAATAAACTGGAACACATGTCCTGTGACGAGTGGCTGAGGGAGTTGGGGTTGTTTAGCTTGAAGAAGGCTCGGGGTGGCCACATCACCCTACAACTGCCTGAGGGGGTAGCCAGGTGGGGGTCGGCCTCTTCCCCCAGGCAACCAGCGACAGGAGGAGAGGACAGTCTTAAGCTGCACCAGGGGAGTATTAGCTAGAATATTAGAAGGAATTTCTTCAAAGAAAGGGTAATTAGGCATTGGAAGGGGCTGCCCAGGGAAGTGGTGGGGTTCCTGATGGTGTGTAATGACTGGATGTGGCACTCAGTGCCATGGTCTAGCTGACCATGATGGTGTTCGGTCACAGGCTGGACTCGATGATCTCAGGGATCTTTTCCAACCGAACTGATTCTGTGATTCTCTTAGAGGCTCCTGTATTTAATACTTGGTTTAGCCTTAGGAGAGCAGGGACGGGGTAATCATTACTCCCGTTCCCGGGTTCGCGGCGCCCGGAGTCCGACTGACAAAGTGCTGCTAAGGACAGGTGAGCCGCGGTTTCTGGAAGCACCGAGGGTGACCAGCACTTCCCACCGCCGGTCCCCGGACAAACCGAGCGGCGGCCGGGCACGGAGCGGCGCGCGCCGGGATCCTCGCGGCACCGGCCGTTCCCATGGCGGGAAAGGGCGGGGTGGGCGTGGGGCCGCCCCCTTGTCCCGGGCTGAACCGCGCGGCCGCGGCGGGACCTGCGCGGCTCCGCCTCGCCCGCCCTCGGCATCATCGCCCCGCGCCAGCACCGGGGCGGGGCGGGCCCCGTTGCCGGGTTACCGCTGTCATCCGCCC
>VXAZ01009925.1:779856-905941 GCA_013399875.1 Gymnorhina tibicen
GTGCCGTGACCCCCGAGGGTTTCAAACACCCCCCCCCCCCGCTCCCCCGTTTTCCTTCTTTTCGCTAAAGGGTTGAGTGGCTCCTAACAGACCCCGCGGCTGCCTCCTGCCCGCTCATTTACATAACACTTGGGTGGAAAATGCAGCTCTTCTTGTCGCGGAAAAACGTTATTAAAGAGTTGCTTAGTTTCCATGTAAAGTATTTTTAATGCGTTTTAAAAGCCAGGAGTAGTGTTGGCTCTTCCTGTTTATCGGAGTAGTTGCTGCTTCACGAGGCACGAGCAAGGGCTCTTGCTCTTTACTCCAGACCTTACTCCGGGACTGGGGAACGAAGGGTCTCGTTTGGGAATGGGACTCTCTTTGCTTGGGTTCTGTTTTGCTTTGCTTTTTAGCATTTCTGCCGCGTGCATAATTTCCCGCTGAGCGAAAACTGTATCAAAACTTAAAGTGTTTTAATAGAGTATTTTAGCTTGCTCTTAACTGAAGAAAACAACACCTCAGTAGTTTGTCGGGGAAGAAACAATTGTGTCTGCTAGCGTTAAATTGTACTATTCGGGTGTTAAAATTTATACAGCAATTTGTTATGTATGAGGAGGATGTACTAAAAAATGAAGAGAGTAGGTTGAATGTCGTTTATTTGATGAGACAGTGTTCAGACAGAGATCCAGAAATTGTAACTCTGTGTGGAAACTTGTCTGCATGAGTCCTCTCCACATCTTCCTGGAAGGAGTCTAGAAAGACTTTGAAGGGGAAGATTGTAGGATTTGTCTGGCTTTTCATTACAAGAAGAGTGTACGGCTTGTGAACATCCTGTGGGCCAGTTGCTAGGCGCCTGCTCTCCTGTGCTTTCTTTAACAGATGCAATTGAAAGCAGAGGAAAATAAAACGTAGCAGAAATGTACACAGTTGCTGATGCTCTAAAATACATGGGCGTGAACAGAAGGCCATGCTCCAGAACTGCAGCTATGGATGCTTGCTCTGTGCTTCAGTTTGTGCTACACTTTTGAGAGCACTTACTGCCTGTTTCCCAGCTGTATACTTGTCCATTCCACTGAGAAGGAGACAGTCTCTGAAAACTCAGAGGAAAACCTAGACATTGGTAGGGATTTTAAATGTAGGCAGGGCACCTGATCTTTCACAGTTTTATTTTGAGACCAAGTTTGAAGGTAAGAACATTCATATTCTTTAGCCTGAAGTATCTCCCTATCTTAAGCTTTCTGTCATCGCTGCTGTTTTAAAAAGGGGTGTAAAAGAAGTTGAACTCTCGATTTGGTTCACTCCTAGCTTTTCTTGATCGCAGAACTTGGAGTTTAGGAAAGGAAGTTGCATTCTCTTCAGGCCACAGTGTTAAGGAGATGGTCAATTCTATGCTGTATTTAATATCTACAGGAGCTAAATGACACTATGTCCTTTTTTCGTGTTGTGATTACACTTGTTTTAAGGCACTTCCTAGTCCCAAACTTAAATCTGCCCTTTCTGTATCATCATCCAGCTGTTAATGGCAGCCTGGTTCTGTCTCTTGATGTTGATTATGCATTCTTGTTGGTGTTCCAGGTTCATAAATATCTCAAAAAGATATATCACTTCAAGTTTTTAAAATTATTTTTGTCAAGATTTAGATTTTTCCTCCTACTACAGTTTATATCTAATCAGGGTAGGTCCTTTGTTCAAGCTGAATAATTTAGTAGTACAACAGTGTCTGTTTGGAAACATAAATGTTTATCAGAAAGTATGTGATTTTCATTTGCCTTAACTGTTAGGAGAACTTTTACAATACATAGCTTTTTAGTTTAGGGAAAGAATTCCTTTATATCTTTAGACTTAGACTGACAAATTAACTTTACTTCCCTTTATTATGTACGCATGCGGTACTTTGCAAAAGTTTTGTTAATTACTTCAGTGCAATTTGTTGTCTCTGAATCAGTAAAAGAAAGGAATGGTGTGTGATGATTTAGGCCAGGCAATGTTATTAAACAGAGAGGAATGCTTCTCTTCTGTCTCTTTAAAGTAAACAGAGTTTTTAAAATTCAGGCTGTATTTAATGAACATATTTAATCTTCTGAATCTTTTAGTGAAGAGCACATGCTTGTTAACTGACTATATGTACATCACATTTGAAATATAAGTAGCATAAAGACCTTACCTGCAGAGCTGCTTCAGCCTTGTCGTATGCGGACTGTGTATGTCAGGTAATTCTGGAAAGACATGATAAACATTGCGTGCAATTGCTCATGAAAATGCTTTTCCACAACAAAGTATTGTGCTTTAGTCAATTTGTGGAAACTGATGGATGGTTCAGTACTGAAATGCTCTGCGTATTCACAGGGCAGACAAAATCTGTTTACCTGGATCACTGCTATGGACATTAAGATAGTCTCTTGTGACAGCAAAGGCTACAAAGATTTTAGGTATTTGTCTGATGAAGACCTAGAACCATGAAAGCATGGAAGCTGACTTGTCATCAACAAACTTCTTGGTCTTGCTTTGTGGTGGTACAACTGCTGGTTATTACACAGGCTCTTCTGGCTATATCAGCAAGGACAGTTTAGCCCAGTCTCGTGTGTGTCTCAGTGGTCAGCAGAGGATTTCTGTGAAAGACTGTAGGCAGCACTAGGTGCTTACAGGTCCCCGTCCCAGAACACCCTTCCGGTTGCTATCAGTGTGTACTTTAGGGCTGTGTCATTTCTGTGCATTTGGCAACCCTTAGTGGCTTCCTCTTGGGTGAACGTGTTTGGTGGCTTTGAGGGAGGAGTGGACAAGTCCTTTTTTTGAAGCGACTGGTTTTGAATAAATATGTTGTCAGGTGTATTGGGTACCTTCTTATTCCTATGTTAGGAGAGAGGAAGAATACTAAAACCCTGTCCACTGCTCACCTGTCACAGTTTTGTATTTAATAGAAAATGAAAGGTGGTTCTCCATCTTTCACTTTATTATTTTCAATAATAAAGATTATTGGTGAAATAATGAAGTAATCAGTTTTTTGCTCCAATCTCTGTTCAGCCAAAATCAATCAATAAATGTAACAGCTTGATTAGGCTCTTAAATATTAAAGTACACATTTGCTTTTCTTCTTTGAGAACTTTGCATAGGCAAAATGTTTTTTGGCTTTCACGAATGCGAGAGGCATTGTGGCTCACTTGTGAAGGGACATTTCTTGGGCAGGAAGAGGGAATGGGAGCAATTAAACTGTTGTAATGTTGTGTATCCTGCCTAGGTCTTTCCACCAGTGGTTCTGGTCAGCTTCTCCAGTGTTTGTCCTGTATTAGTGCATACACTGCAGTCAGGTATTTTCAAATAGATCCTCGCTGGGTTTTTTTGTTAGTAATGTGAACACGATTTATGTCTGTAAGGTCAAATACTTCAAAAGTTAGGAATGTCAGAGTAAAAGGAACTACTGCATTCAGTCTCGTTCTTGCTCACTATAGCAAAAAATGTGTTCATCTCCTCAAGACTGCTCATTTTTGCTAAATAGACAGATCTATGTAATTCAGTAGCTCTTCCCTATTTCGTTTTCTCAGTGTTCTCTGAAACAATTGCAAGGGTGAATTTACAAGGGTGAAACAATGCATTTTTTTCTATTATGTCATGTCTTAATCTACCAGCAGACATCTTTTCCCATTTGCTGGGGCAATTGAAGATGTTACCATCAGCTAGAGAATACAGCACCCACAGCTGGTTGGTAAGAGGACATGTGTGAAATATTGTCCAACTAGCTTGCTTAGTTCAGGTAAGCTTTGCCTGAGTCTTAAGCTGGGACAGTTGGCTTTGCTTTGTGCTGGAGGATGAATAGTGTTGGTGTGTGCTGTTTTGGTGACACACTTCTGATGTGATGGTTTCAGCAGGTGTGTGCTCACAGGTGTGCTTGCAACAGCAAGATTTGCTTTCAAACAGCCCTTTTTTCCCAACCCAAATCGCTTCAACACGATCGGTGGTGGCTGTTGCACTATGAACTAGTAGAATTTGTCTGGTTTTCTGACCAAACACAAATATGGCCATAAAATAGAGAAGCATGGGATGTTTTAATTAAAATATAAAACAAACAAAACCCCCCAATCAAGTGAAAAAGTATGTGCTGTTTTCGGTTTTGGCTGTAATTTAGAGTTATACCGGTATGATACATTTTTGCAATGCTGTTCACCTCAGCTTATATTTAAAAAAAGAAAAAGTTTCCCTTTAATACTGTCATAAGAGGTTGAGTGCTGTTTGGATTTTTGTAACTCAAATACATTGTTATGAAACTGATTAACATATTGATGTACCTAAGATGATGTGTGGGCAGCTGTCATTGGGATGGGGAGGGGAAAGGAATGGGTTTTCTTGAAATTGTGTGGTCTGTGTTTCTGATGGGTCCGTCACAGAAGACTGCTTTCTAGCAGCTCCAGTATCGGGGAAGCCTGTTACAGGTAGTGCCTGGCTAAGCTGACCTAGGTGAATCTAGTTTGTCTTGTGACCTGAGACTGGGTGGCTGCTTACGGGAGAGGGACAGCTCTGAGGTAGTTAAGGTTAAGTAATGCTTCCTGTTCAAAGGCTGACTATTCAAAGTTGTCCAAAATGTGAATGTTTTGAAGTGCTTTTTTGCTTGAAAACGTTTTAGTGGTGCTGGTGGTGTGACCTGCCTGATACTTCTCTGGAGAAGCAGCACTGGGAAGTCTATGAACTCTTCAGCATGGGCAGACTGAGATGAAGTGCACTGAGAGGGCAGGGTATACTGCTGAACACTTTCTAAGCACAAGATCTGCCTCCTTATGGAGGCAGGAGGGCTGCCCTAGGGTGGAGCTGAGAGGCGTGTGTGTGCTGTGGTGAGACCTGGCCTTGTGGAGCTGGAGCTGTGGCAAGTGGGAGGTTAGAGGAGGATTGCAATAGAGTTGCAATAATTTCCTCTTAAACTCTTCATAAACCTCAATCAATGAGTCTTGCCACACCAGTATCCTGGGTTGTAATAGTAAATTAAATCTTTTCCCTTCCAGTTCTCCCTCTTCACACGTAAGTCTCTCTTTGAAAATAAAAAATCTGAACTGATTCTGGGATAATCACTGTAGTTGTTCCTATGTACTCTTCTCCTGTTTCTCAACTTTTTGGTCCAATGTCAGAGCTTGTTGTTCTCCCTCTTCAGCACTTTGTTCTTTAGAAATGTTGCTCTGGATGGCTTGGAATGTGGGAGGTGACCTTTACATGATACAGGTTACCAGAGACTTCCCCTGTGTGTTTCTTTGGTGAGTTTATCGAAGAACTTAAAGGTGGTGGTGGAGACTCGATTGCACGTGAAGTTTTGGTGGGTCCTTTTGATAGAAGTACTCCTTAATTCGGTCATGCAAAGTCAGAGCTACTCAGCTGTGGCTTTGTGTTCTTGTAGGTTGTGGCAACTGCTGTGAATTTCAGAAGGACAGGAACTGCAAACCCTGGGTGTGTGCTGTTGACAGTATCTACTTAAACTCTGTCCTCTTTGACCGTCATAGTGTCCTTACTGCACACATTAGCTCTGTTCTCACAGATGGTGGTGGATACTTTTGGAGCACATGCTTTTCAGGATAAAGTCTACCATGTATTCTTAAAGGTGAAACTTTACATTTAGATCTGCTGTAGCATGTGGGATCTGCCGGTGCTTATAGGGAGTTAGTTTGCTGTATTGCAGAATTGCATGTGAAAGGTTATTACTGTCTTTATGTAAATGTCTTATGTGATGTGCTTTATGGGATAAAATGTGTGTCCATATATATCTGCAGGAATGAAAATAGTCACAGTGTTTTCAGAACTGAACAGGCTACTTCAGGACAAGCTACTTGTCTTACTAAATGGCTAACAAGCCCAAAGCATCATAAGCCAATGGAGAAGAAAAGGTTTCAAGCTTTTCCCCAAGTTCCCTTATTAGGAGGGTAAGCTGCTCAGTGTGTTCCCTGGCAAGTGCAAGCCTTTTCAGCATTGTAGCATACTTCATGCTTGAGAAGTTGCTCACTAGTGATTGCAGTAGCTGCAAAATCTAGCATTTCTTTGCTGGACCTGACAGTAGTGGGTACATTGCTTTTGTTGACTTCTTCAATGCCTAATAAGGCTTTAGAATATACTAAAGAGTATTTTCTTTGGTGTTCAAGGCCATAACCATTAAATAATGATAACCAAAACTACAGTTATGGATTCAGACTTCTCTGAGGAAATGTTACTCATCTTTTGTGTGAAGTGTGACCCCACACAGCTTGGCATAGTGATGAATCTCTGTTGAAAACAGGATGTCTTCACTTTTGCTTCACCATTGTCTGTCTTTGCTGAGCTGTGTTACTTGTGGCCCTGAGCTTGGGCCAGTAAACCTGCAGTTTGCCAGAAGTGTCTACTTCTCTTGCTGTTTGTATCTTGTCATTTTGTTTTAATTCATGCAATGATACTCAAAGCAAGAGATGATCTAGCACAACAGAAAAGGGCTCTGAAACTGTGATCCTGGAGATACCCTTGTCTAAGTTATTTTTAACATTTGTTTCTGAGTTCTGCTGTGGCAGTTTCATCTGCTGTTGCCAGAGCTGATGAGTCTGTCTGCAGATCTGTGGCATTTCTCTGAGTGGGTGGATCACTGCAATGACAGGTAACTCTTTTTTTCTTTACTACAGAGTACAATAGTGACAGTTTTTATAGATCTTGAGGGCATCTTCAGCATCCTTTAAATCATGCTAAGGCAAAGTTGCTGTGGGTTTCAGTGGTTTTATCTTTTTTTTTTTTAACCAGGAAACTTTTGACACTGTTTCTTTCTCCACATGCCTAAATAGCAGGCTCTGTTGTTTCTTTCAGCAGGAATGAATTTGAAATAATCAATTTGTTTGGGGCACTGTGTTTGGGAATATCTTTTCTCTTAACTTGCTATTCGCTGCAAGAATTGAGGGGGAGGGAGACAATGATTCAATCTGCTATGCTTCCTCCACCTGGCCTGTATTTAAACTTGTCTGTGTAGCCAAGATGGGGCAGACACGACCCTTATGACAAGCCTCTGGTGGAAGGGGGCAGTTATATCCCTCCATTTTCATGGTGTGTTAGTTGTGTTATCTGTGGTAGCAGGTGGCTTCTGACCCTGCTGTCTGTGGTCTGAGTAAGAGCTAGACTTGGTCACTGCTTGACTTGCAGCTTCTTGGACTTTGTGTTGACCTGCACTTGCTCCACACTAACAACTGTGTGATACGTGGCCCTGAATGGCCACTTGATGCTCATGAAACATTTCAAGAGTAGCATGCAGGCTTTGGTAGCCCCTTAGTAACATGGTAGTAATTCAATGTTTTGACATTGTGTCTTCAGGGGAGTGATTATATATGTGAAAGAGGTCCTACTAATAGTATCTTAGGTGGGCTCTAATACACAGGTGGCTGAACTTTACATTTTGCAATATTATAATACAGAAATATTTCTGTTAATAACTCTGATTATCTCCATAATGGCTGCTTCCTTAGGTTGTCCAGATGTTTAACTTAAATTTGAAAGTTTTACATACCTGAGTGCACTACAACTAGGGCAGTTCTTAGACATGGCTTGCTGTAGCAAAACAACTTTGACATGCACAGTTACATTTAATTTGTTTCCAGGATGTCCTGTGTTTTCATTTTATCTTCAAGGTCAGGCTGAATGGGGCTTTGAACAACCTGGTATAGGGGAGGGTGTCCCTGCCCATGGCAAAAGAGTTGGACTTATATGACTTTTAAGGTCCCTTCCAACCCAAACCATTCTTTGATTCTATGATTTCAGGTTTTGTATTGTATTCCCAGCTTTATAGGTTATTGCCATGGTGAATTTGTTGTTATTTGTGCTTTGAACACTGTTATGCTTGATTATTTTGATTCAAATAATTCCTGATACGCTACAGAAAATAGGTGGGCTGATAGTGAAATAACTGAGGGTCAAACTTCAGCTCCACCATTTGGCCTGGTGGGAGCACTAGATAGCATTCAGTGTGACTCAGGAGCACAGGCAGGAGTTTTGTTTGAAGGGTAGAGGTGGGTGGTGTCCCCTGTTGTGGGGTGGATGTGTGGCTGTCTAGTGAGGGGAGCTGCATGCTGTGGTTGCTGCCTGCCTATGCAGGAGGTACATACAGTCATCCCACTCAGCTTGTGGTTGTTCACGGGATGTGGGAACCTTTCAAAAGGGTGCTGGGAATGACTGGAAAAACAAAAGCTTGTTTAGTGGCACAAAAGAAATGTTAACGTTTTGGTCCTTCTCATTGCTATTGTTTGTTTACACTGCAGTGTGGTGGGAACAAAATTGATTGCGTAGGTTAGGCACGACCTAGCAAAGATTAAAAAGGAGAAACTTATCATTAAACATTTTACCCTTCCTTCATAAAATAACTTCAAACCTCACAAAGGTTGAGATGTTATAGTCACTTGTCCTTTATGGGGTTGTCATTTCATATTGTATTTGAGCTGCTTAGTTGCTACTGAAAGGAATGGCTCCAAACAGCTTCTCCTACTCATATCTTTTCCTGCACTAGCTGTTGGTTTAATCTAACTTTTTGTCAAGACTATTCAAATTAATTTTGTGCTGTTGGCTTTCTATCATTTTAATTCTCTGAGTTGAAGTGAGAAGGGAACTAAAAATCAAATTCAGTTGGCTCAGTGTGACATGGAATGTGCGTTAGAGCTGGCATGGGGGATGCACAGCTGGCAGCGAATCCTTTGGGCACTGGCTGGCCATTAGATCAGCTTAACTGTGCCCTGAAACCTCATGGTTGTGGTTCGATGGTCTGTTGAAACCAGCGTGGAGTATGTGCTATAACCAAAAGGGCTGATCTTGTTCCCCCTGTTCCTCGTTTTTGTGGTTGTGCCATCCACTTCTTAAATCCAGCTGCTTGTGAACCAATACGAGTGCTACTGCTGCCTGACTTTTTAGCCTTTTCAGTAAGTAGAGAGTGGTATTCCCCTTTTAACAGCAAGACAAATTGAAGCAATCTAAAAATGTTTGCAATCCTTATACTAAACTGCAGAACTATTATCTTATGTATCGTGCTGTAAACTATATGCATGATATAAACCACCTTCAGCTACTGCTGCCAATTCAGCCTATAAAATAGAGCATGTGCTTGATCTTCAAAGGTTTTTCCCTCGAGTTCTCTTCATATCACAGTCATAAGCATGCCAATCTGGACAAACTAATCCCTTTTTCAGTAGAGCTACATTTAACACAGTGATCAAAGCTGCAATGTACAGAAATTAGTATTCAAATTTGTAAAACACAAGGGAAACAAATCGTTCTGTAAGCAGTGGAGCTGACAAAACCTAGTTTCCTGTGGATTTGTGTCCTCTGTCTGCTGCTGTATCCCATCACTGCAGTAACAGTCCTGATTACTGTCCTGTTATCTCCTGTGACCTCCCTTATCACAATATGTCAGATCCTGCAGCCTGACTATTACACTACTCCCCATATAACCTATCTGCTAGCTAGTGTAAAGGCAGCATGTGCTGTGATGGTTGCAGAGCTGTCTATGTTTGGTGGCAGCTGCCAAAGAGAGAAAAACATTCGCATTCAAGAATTCTACAGACTGTAGAGCTGAGAGTTTTAACTTCTGTTGTATTCTCTCTGCCTATCAGTTGCCATCTCCAGAAAAGCAGTAGGATTTCATTATAAGACATGTGTATCTTTCTTTTCAGAATCACTTTTTGGAAAGGTGTATTGTGCCACTGAAAAGTTTCACGTATAAAGCTTCAAGTAGTTCACAGTTCTTCTTTACGTTCTTTGTGATGCTTTAACCCCACTTTAGTCGAATATATCCTTTTTGTTATAAAAATCCAGTTAAAGTTCTTGGTGTTTTTTTTTCCTATACCTTTTCCTCTATATTATTCTGCATCTCTCAGTTACAATCAATATACCCAAACTTTCTGATGATTATTGGATTCCCCTTTAAGATGCCCATTACCAATTTTCACCTTTTTAAACTTTTTGTTAACTACATTTCAAACCATTTTTACAGTATGCCTGCCCAGGATTGCTATATATTTACAAAGTACCTATTTAAAATGCTGTATTCAGTTTGTAATGTACCAACTGTCATATTCTCCAAAATATTTAATACACATCCTTGTTTTTTTTCTTTTTTACTGAGTATTATTCTTCTATGGAGTATCAAGAGTCAACATGTTTCTTTCTGACTTTGTTGTTAAGATCCAGGGAGTTAGTGAGTAAAATATTCACCTGGACACACAATACCTTGTTGATTATTTTGTCTGTCATGTATTTCCCATTTTATCTAGCTTGGTTAGACTACATGAAATTCTCAGGTTTCCTTCTCTTATCTTAACCTTAATAGCTTTTATGTGAATGACTTTTGCCACTTTTTGCTTTCTGGACCGTTAGGGAATATGTGTTGCCATTCTACTGCAGAACGGTGGCCTTCTGCTGTTAACCCTTTTCTGCAAATTAACAGACCACTTACTGCTTTTTCTTTTGTTGCTTTATTGCTGGCATCTAAATGCAAATGTTTTCCCCTAACACCAGTATTAATTTTACTTAATGGCCTCTTGAGACTGTGAGGGAGGCCTTTTGAAAGTCTTTTTTTCAGCAATTTCTCCTTATAATAACAGTTCACTGTTGTTATTATGAAACTCTACTAGCCTAAAAAAGCATAGTTTCCTTTCCAGAAACCATGCTGTGTAAATTCTCTGATATCGACCTGCATATATTTTACAATCGTATTCTCCAAACAATTGTTTCAGCTAGCTTGCTATGCATGAAAGGCTTATTTGTTTGTAACACATTAAATCGTATTTACTGGCTTTTTCAAATGTAGGTAAGTGCTGTGTTTTCTCACATTCTAATACTAGGTATTTTTAGTAGGACGTGAATAAAATTTTTTGTTATTTATAATTTTTTTTTCTTGTTCCTGTGGAATCAGTTCCGATTTCTGCTAATAAAAAGAGAAATGCAAAAGTACCATGTTTTCTCCAACTGAGGTGTTGATGGTTTAGGTTTGTTAACTCTGTTCTACTCCCCCAAATGTTGTAGTGGAGTGGTGACAGCTGAGACACTTGTGCGCTCAAGTAGTCTTTCCTAGACTTTGAATGCAGTGTCTAGGAGATCTTGAATTCGGATGGCAGAAACACTGGGAGATATGCGGTGGAAAGGGAGCAAACAGGCTGTAGAGGTCTCTAATTAGTGAACAGGCTGATGCCTGTGACGTGTTCTTCCATCTTTTTTTTTTTTTTGTATCAGTTTTCAGGAAGGAAAACAACCTTCAAATAAACCCGAAGTGAGTCATTTAGCTTTTCTCAGGAGCAAAATGGCAGCTGAAACTGTTCAGTAGTAGAACCATTCTGCTTGGTAGTAGAACCAGTAAGCGCTTGCACAGACACAGTGTCTAGGAGGCAAAGCCATGAAACTGCTGTAGCTGTTTTAGTGGAGAGTAATCAGTAATGTTATTCCAGTAGAGACATAATTTTGTAACTAATATTTTGATTGAAAGCTCAAGCTCATTAAAACATTTGAGTGTAATATTTTATCAAGATGGCAGTTTTGGGAGAGGTGTCCAAAAGTTAAAATACTTTTTCTATATTTTCATTGAAATATTCTGTTTTAAATTGTGTTTAATAAATAGTTTTAAATGTATTCTAGAATAATTGGCCCACTGGATCACACTGGCACAACTGGTGTTCTTTCTAGCTTATTATCCTGTGTCTGATAGCCATCCAAGAGAAAATCTTGTCCAGGAACCCAGAAGTTCCCTAATTCTTCACATGACCATGTCAAAAAAATGTGTAAGTGGATGCATGGGGAACATTGAGAACAAGATGAATTTTAGATGCTTTTCATTTTGTGCTTGTTCTCCGGCTACTTTTAGTTTATGGAATCTCTGAGCCAGAGGTTGTTTCTGTTTATTCAGAAATTCTTGAATGAGTTCTCTTCTGAGAACTTGTACAATTTCTTCTTGAACCCTTGTAAATTTTCATCTCCATTGCATCCTTTTGTAACACATCCCACAGATCTGCTGGCTGTTGCCTGAAGAGTCATATTTTGAAGGTGGCTCCTCCTAGCTTCCTTAGCTGCTGCCCAGTGTTTGTGTTGCAGGGGGCAATGAACAACTACTATTCTTTGCCTTTCATGTCACTTGCCTCTGGCATAGTCCCTTGAAATGGGGATCTGTGTTCCTAAAGAGGCCATTCTTTCAGGTCCCAGTTCTTCTGTATTTAAGCAGTTTTTGCTGTAAGAGCTCACCTGTGGAAGATGACAGATGCTTAACTACGTGATTTTTCCTGTAGAAATGTAGAGGTGCTGCTTGGGTACCAGTGCTTACTAGTGTTTCATTATTGAAGTCAACCCTATGAATAACAACTGCAGCTGAAGTTTATGCTATACTGGGGGGATTTGCTGAAGAATTTGCTGAAGAATTGCCTGACCCTATGCAAATGACAGGTACTAAATTAAGGATGAGGAATTCTCATTTGTGTCTCTAGGAAATGGCAATTCCTGTGTAGTTGTTCCTGTGGTCATTTTTTTATGTGGTTAGAACATCAGCTTAGCAACTCTGAAGTTTCGGTGTACTGATGTTATGGATCATGAAAAAATAAAGAAACACTAGGATCTATCTGAAATTTTAAATACCAAGTTTCCCATGTTAGCATTACAACTGTTGCAACCAGGCAGAGCAAACAAAAATTCAGCTCTTGTAATTGAAATTTTCTTTTGATCTTTGGTGTTCAGAGTGCATTGTGAACTTCAGTTTTATTATCTTGCCATGTGAGTACTTTGGTGAAGAAAAGTGAATTTAATCCTTATTGGTTTTCTGTATGCCTCTAAAGTCTTTATTTAACTGGGTGACTTGTAGGAGATCTATAGGAATAGATTGTGTTTAGGAATAAGAATCTATAAGAATAGATTATAGAGTCTATTTCTTAAACACTCCTATAAATGTATAAATTTAAAGACAATTATTTATAAAAATATATAGAAGGGTTCTGCAAGCTACATCTTGAGGTCTTAAGGTGTTAAAGGCATGTAACTTAGAGCATTTGTTTAAAATACTAGTTATTATTTAAGTTATCCAAGTTATTTAAATAATCATAGGCTTTTAAAATTTTTTTAAAGTTTTTTTTTATTGTCAAATTGATTGCTATCATGGAGGAAAAATCTAGAAGTACCTGTGAAGCATTTTAACTCTGTGGTTAATTTTCTGTTGCCACTAGTGATGGGCTATCATATTAGTTCTTCTGGAATACAGGTGAAGATAAGATAAATGAAATCCAGGTCTCATCCTGCAATCACTGGAATATACACTTAGATTTGGTCATAAGAATACCTGTAGAAAGCTATGTGCTTGCATAATGTTTGCTGCATCAGTAGCTACAAATGTAAATTTGTCAAACTTCTTAGCCATGTACTTTTGTTGCCTCAGAAAAGAACTATTTGTCAGTTTTCCATTGATAAAAAAAATCTTAGTCTAAGCTTCTGTTTATTTACTTGTAAGAGCAAGAAGTTAATCTCTGAAGAGTGGGACTTTTCAAGTACGCTTAAGTCGTTTAGGAACATAAATTCCATTGACTTTGTACTGTGAGAGAAGTAGAATTGAACTGAAGGAGAGGATTAATTTTGGGAGTTAAGCAAACTGAAAAGTGCAGTTGATCACAAATATCAGACAATGTGTTGCATTCTTGATAGATTCTTGTATAAATCTTCTCCACCTAGATGAATATTGACTGTGGAATTGTTGGAAGACCTGATCAAGTATGGGCAGGGAGAATTAGCAAAGTGTGACTTTAGAACTTAAATAGGAAAGTTTTATGTTTAAACTTATGTTTAATTACTGTTTGAAAGTCATGTGTATCCTCTCTCAAAGAGGATGTAAGAAAAGCATTGTGTAACTCTCTTTAGAATCAGTGTCTTTGCAATAGTTATTGTCCTGCTGTTTTCTTTGCCAGCACGTCAGTGGTGCAATAGTAAGTAAAAGGCTCCAAAGTCCAAAAAATCTTTAAGTGAGAACCTTAGAAGATGGTCAAAACTTTACAATTAAATAAAATTATCTGTCTTTTTTTTGCTATGGATTGTAATAGTCATTTGTTTGCCTCTTGACTACTCACTGATTAACTATTTGTTTGGCAGGAACTAGGAAGTCTGCAAAACTTGTTGTATGACTCGTTTCAGCTATCAGTTGTTTTTCTGTGCCTTATCAGGCTGCTTGACAACTGTTTAATTGAAAAGTTTCACATGCTATTGAAGTGTTATTGTTAGAATAAGCACTTAATTCCAGAAGGAGGATATAATCTCATGGCTTGATAGTGAGAGTCACAGTGTAGAGGGAGGGATGCTATCGCTGTCCTAGATAGTAGACTTGTTTATTTTATAAATAAAGATTTTTTTTTTTTAATGAATAGAAAAGGATAGAACTTTGGCTGATTGTAAATATCTCTGAGTGGGGACAAATATTTTACTGTCATTCTGTTACAAGAACTTTCACTGAGAATTCAAATGCTATATCCAGTGTAACAAATGGGAATCTTGTTCTCGAGAAGTTGCAGTAGTAAGGATGAAACTTGCTTTTTTTGCTTGGGTCATTGTGCATATAAAAAAAATCCAGTAGTTGCACCGTGCTTGACGAAAAGATACAGATGAGAAATGGCAGCAGAAGAATGGCTTCAGATTGCTTCTAGGAAAAGGAGTGTTTCACTGTTAAATATGAGTAAGAGCACATACACTTTCTCCCCTCACGTACTGTTTTTGCTGTGTTTCCTGTGTTAACACATTATGCAGCTTTGATACTTATATATTGCTGCTGGTAAAATTGTCTTTTGCAGGTTCTAAATATAGAGGTTTAGAGGAAATACCTGTCTGGCTTTTTTGTCTAGCTGATGGTAATTAGTTGGAAAACTGCTTTTTTTTTTTCTTCCTTTTTGGTGGCCCAGTCTCTAATCACATAATAATGGAACTACCTGTTAACGAAGCAAGTCTAAAAATTGTCAGTAAGGGAGGAGATGTCATTTTAACGCTTTCAAGGATTACTGGTATTGTGCAGCTAAAGTCAAGGCAAAAATACTGATGTTGCTTGGAGGAAGTTTGTGGCCATTGTCATGTTAGTGCTGGTTATTGAGAATAGTTACAAACCACCTCCACACGGCAACATTGGGTGCTGGGGACTCAGGTTCAGACTTTGCTTCAGTTTAATTGAAAGCAATGGACACAGGTGCTAACAGCATTTTTGATCTTTGCTCACCACAGCTCTTCTCATTTTTGTTTGTCAAATCCAAATGAATCTTTGGGTCCCAACCGAGTGCACCCATTGAATGATTTTGTTCTTGTTGTGTGTAATTGTGGTGGTCACTATTACAGGTTGTCAGTGTTGCATAGGAAGCCTTACATAAGCCATTAATATGATGAATTTGAGCTCTTATCGGGGGGATCTCTTCACCAAAAGCCCTGAACGTTTCTGTTGATGAATAGGCAGGAAAGTTCGCATTGCACTTGCTGTGTTTTGAAAAGTCAACACGAAGGTATTTTACTATCAGTTTAAGGAAGTGGAGAAGTTAACAGATTTTAGAACTTTTGAGTTGGTGATTTTTAAGAAAGCACAGTTAAATGCATTCTATGAGGTTTCTGATGTTTCATAGACTAACAAAAGGTTGCTTTATTAGTAGCTTTAATGAACAAATCGCTTTATTGGCTTAGACATACTGGTTGCTTTGTCGGTCTAAACAGCTATGGGTTCTTGTTTCAATTCACCATTGTGCTGGAGTAGAGAAGTGATAGCCATTGACCTTCTGTTAAAGCACAATAAAAAGTTTTTTGTGAAGAAGGAAAGTGTGCAGGGAAAAGGGCAATGCAGTGCTGTGTCTTGAGTTCAGCAACGTAAAAATCCAGGGACCATGTACCTCTCTGTTGCTTTTCTTGCTAGGTGGCTCAGTATAGCGAACCACCTGAAACAAGAAAAGGCAGGACTGACTTTCTGAAGGCTGTTTTTCATGGAACCTCTTTGTAAAGAAAGAAGGTATTTATGTTGTAGCTGTAAGGAAGCATATTAAGTAGGTACTCATTCAGTTCTGAATGGAAAGTGTATTAGTCTTCAAAAAATTTCTGGTTTTACTATTGATTGTCTGACTTATTAAGTGATTAACACACATGACCATAGCCTGTGGCTGAATTAAGTGACCTTATTTTATTTCTTGAATTACTTCCTAAGAATTTATTTAAATGAGCAAATAGCTTTTTTTTTCTGCGGGCTGTATGCTTAAGACACAGAAGAAATTTGTTAGATGCTGTAGATGAATTTTGTTAATGATAATAATTAGCTCTCAAAGTTGACGTCTATGTAATGAAAGGTTGCTAAATCAGGTGGGATGACATTGCAGTCATTTTTTGTAGTTATCAGCTTGCTTTAAAAACCTATCATATTGCTTGTTAAAGATGAGCATCTTCCTGTAACTAGAATAATAGTCTTGCAGTTGAAGTGGCAGATTCAGGTGGATTTGCCAAATGTATTTACATTATATAACACATGAAGTTATAATCATGATTAAAAGGATTAGGGACTTTCTCTCTAATGAAAGCACTGTATGAAACCAATTTATCCTTCTCTGCAAATACTTCTTTATTAATGATGGGGCAGTACAGTGCAGCATGGATGTTCTGTAGCTGGCTGGTTTCTGGTTTGCAGATTTGCACTTGTCATTTGGTGGGAGCAGCTGCTGGAATATACTTAGCACTTTAGTTACACTTTGAGTTTTGTTGTAGATATTGTGTTCCATGCTTGGTGGTTACGGTTTTTGGGTCTAGTTTATAGTGGTAATTCTATTTGTAATACAAATAAAGCCTTTGAATTACCGTTTTTCTCATGGAGCAGTTTTATACCCCGATATGCTCCTAATTCCTCAGGAAAAGCAAGTTTTCCCTGCAACAGTTTGGCAAAAACTGTGACAAGCAGTGAAACTGTCCATGCATAAATTTATCAAGATTTCATTTTTGAGACAATTGTTGCTATAAACTTGTTTCTGAGATTAGGAATGAGATTGGGTGAGTTTGCATAAGAACACGTTGAGGAGACGCAGCCACACTGAGCATGTGTTCAGACTGTGCATTGCTGATCCTGCTCAGAGCGGACTTGAGTTGCCATCATGCTCTGGTTAACAGCTATAGCTCAACAGTGCTATTAAGAGGAAGTACCTTTGGACTTTCTTTAGTTTTCTTCTGAATCCTATAGCATCAAAATGTCATTAATG
Source organism: Gymnorhina tibicen (assembly GCA_013399875.1). NCBI lineage: Eukaryota > Metazoa > Chordata > Aves > Passeriformes > Artamidae > Gymnorhina > Gymnorhina tibicen. The sequence goes on from VXAZ01009925.1 coordinate 797,016, forward strand.
TAAAATTTGCATGGAGGAAACTTAGAGCAGGAAAAAAAGCACATTTTTTCACTTCCCCTTCCTTTGAGGAGCTGGGTAGGATATTTGATTGCACTGTATGTTGTTTCCTCTTGCCCGTCTCTTCTGGTTACTGCCTTTTTTTCCTCTTTCTCTCTTTCAGCATGTACTCCGAGGTTTGTTTTGCTCTCTAGTGCAGTCTTGGTGCTGTCTCCATGTCTCCTTTTGGCTGCAGTTTTTTCCTCTACCGCTTTGCTTGTCCGGTTCTGCCCTCCCACCCTTGTTTTACATTTTAGTGGTGTTGAAGTAGTTTTATACCTCTTCAAAATATTTGTTTTTCCTTTGTGAGCATAAAAATTAGTTGAGTCAGCCCTGATTTTTAAAGGAGCGGCCCCTTCCACAGGTCACGTTAGCACCCCTGTCTGACAGATACTCAAAGATGTTCCTCAGCAATTCTGTACTTGCTGATGAATCTGTACCTCAGTTTCCCAATGTGCAAATTTTGAAGGTGGCTTATGTCCTCAGTATTGTTTAGAATCAATTAAGGTATCCAAGGTTTTTGACAGCATAGCAGTTACTATAAAAGTACTGTAAGAGTAGTCAGCATGGCAGCAGTTGACTAAACACAATTCATATTTGTAAATTCTTTGTGTCCAAAATATCCTTATGAGTGTTGGAATTGAAGAGGTTGTGGGGCTTCAAATAATACATTCTAACCCTTCATACTGCTATATGGAAACTTGTGTTTTAACAGCCCACTGTTGGGGAACTGGTTTTGAAGCTGTGTTGATGTTATGACTGTGCACCCATTTGTAACTGGAGTACGTGATAGCAATTGATGCCAGCTGTACATGTAAAAGAAAACTGGCAATTCTGGTGCAGTTTTCATTGGCAAGATAGCTTAAGTAAAGGTAAAGCAATAAAACAAATTGAAGAATTTTAGCTGTCTAGAACTGTGCTGCAGTTAGCTTTTTCATTATACATTTCTTCGTCAATATCAACTTCCTGAACATCCATCTCAATATCGACTGGCAGCCCACAAACTACATATATTGAAGAAAGAAGATATGATGAACATCTGTTTGTTTTAAAACCAGCAGCCATCTGCAACATACAGTTAAATATGTTCTGTATAGCTCTTAGGTATCACTGCATCTGCAGTAAGGAGAGTGCATTTGATATTCATCTTTCAAAGCATATACCTCAGAACACTTTTCCTCTAGAGAAATAGTAAAATTTTTGACTATCAAGCGTGAATCGGCTGCAATACAAGAAAAATCCCTATGGTGGCTTAGCATTGTGGCTTGGAATCTATATAGAAGATGACTGAACATTACCAGCTGTAGTGGGAAAAGGTATATGGAAGAAATTTCAATGCTTTTCCCTAGCTTCCTAATAATCCCCTACTATCAAGTTCATGATCTGAGCCAAACTTTTTTAGGTGAATTTGCATCAAATAGTACCAGGCCTTGCAAGAGCAACAAATGCAAAGCGTGCCAATGAATCTTCCCCATCCTATGGTAAATATTTGTTCTCCTCCCCACTAAAATCAACAAAATCTGTGGGTCTCATATATTCACAGACCAGAATGAAATATATTCAATACAGGTCACCAAATGTTGTTATGGGAGTAAAGGGAGGGAAAGCAAATAACTGCTAAGCACCCAAGTGAACACACAAATGAGAAGAGACCTAACCACTCTATTCTATTAGGTAAGCAAGGTATCAAGAGAAAATGGGTAGCTGGAGTTGAACCAAAGTGAGCCTAAAGAAATGGTCAGAAGACAAATCTGTGTCTTTTAAGTATGGGATTATGTAGACTATTGTGACCTGAAAAAAGGGGTTTCATGAATTGCATTAATTTTTCCACTCCTTTAAATCTTCAGTAAATAGTGAATAGTAGAGTGTAAATAGTAGTTGTCTATTATGCCCTTCTCAAAAGACAAAGGCTTTTTAAACTTTTGCCATCTTCCTAGAAAAATCTCCATTTCACAAGTTTTCAGCCTCCTCACATTAATTAACACAGCCCAGATGAAATCAGAACTCATATTCTCAACTTGAAGTTGTTCTGAAGGCTGTTCTCTGTCCTTTCGAAATCTGGAGGTTTTGTGTGCCTAGTCTGTTCAGCTATACCAGTTTGACTAATAGAAGAAGCTTTATATGTGAGAGCTTCTAATGCTTTACTGGACAAAAATTGTTGTCTTAGAAAATTTCACTTAATTTGAGCAAAACATTAACCTGGCCGTACAACATTCTGTTTCCCCAGTTTAGGTTCCAGTTCGGTCTTGAGTGAGACTCTGGCTCATTTGGTTTTCATAGGGCTTCTGCCTTGCTAATCAGAAGTTATTTTTAACTCACATAGCTGCGTTTTCGTCAGTCTTTTGGAGGTGGAAACGCAGACAGAGCAATGGCGTGATAGTTGGAAGAACTGGGGTTTCTATTCCTGGCTTCTGCCACTGACTTTGTTTGAAATTCTCTTACTCAAGAGCATACTATTCCATTTTATGCATCATACTCTATAAAATGAGAGTACACATTTGTCAAATGTTTTGAGGTCTTTGGGTGAATGCTGTTCTGAGTGTTTGTTTCAGGGGATCACAGTTTGTGATGCCAGTATAAGAGTACAGTTTAATTTCTTTGTGGAAAAGAAGCAGCATTGGTAGTTCACCATTCTGCATTAAAAGGACAGCCTGTAATTTATGTAATAATCTTAAATTAATGTGGTCTTCAACATACTTATAGCTATTAATTGTTTAATGGGAGCAGTGACTTAAAATGAATTGCTAGTAGATTTACTGGACATTAGATGCTTTAAGGAAATATGTAGTTATATGAATAAAGTGTTTGCGGTACTGTTTTAGCAGGTGCTAAATTTCTATGCTATTGATGTTGTTCAAAATATATTTAATGAAACATATATTGTTCTCACTTAACGAATGCAATATCCGAGACAGACCCACATGTTTCAAGTGAGATGTTACTTTGCTTAATGGTACACATCTTATGTTTTCTCACTCTCATGGAAACAGCTTACTGCTATAGTTGCTGCATTAATCCATAATCCAATAAAGGGGATTTATCTGAGGGGTTGAAGGCAGAGAGAAGAGAAAAAAATGTCTCTATAGTGCCCTATGGGCAACAGTTAAGCTAAAAATAAATGGGGCTCTTGAATGGCTCTGTGTTTGCCTTTCTCAGTGTTTGAGACACACACATTAAAGTTTCATGGTACTCTGTAAAAACCTTACCAAAATGCTTGATTTTCTGAGAGGAGATGTTAGGACTTACTTCTTTTGAATATGGGATGTGCCTTATCTGGATCTGTAGGATGGCCTGTTTATGCTTTATTTTAAAATGGTGCTCAATTCTTGTGTCTGAAATGAATTTCACAGAACAGCCAAGAAGACATTCCGATTTTTTAATCAGATTTATAATTCATGCTAGAGTTATCATTTAATGAACTAGTGCTTTACTCTAATTTCCAGTGTACAGTTTAGATAAGAATAATGATATTAAGCTCTTACAAGATATAAAAGCCTGGAAATCATTTGGTGCTCAGATACACATATCTTCCTGTGGGTCAAAATAATTGGAAGAAAGTTTAGAAGTTTTGAACGGGATTAAGAGTGTGTGTATGAATCAGAGAGCTAAATTTTTGTTTTGGCACCTGCCATGGTGTGATGCAACCAAAGCCTTGAGCTGTCTACAAAATACTGGAGCCTGTGAGCTGCAAAGAGGAGCGAACCTGCAGACATCACCAGAGTGTAACCCACAAGGCATTGGCTGCCTGGGACTGGAAATGTGCAAGAATTGTCGTGAGTGTCCAGGAGATCTTGAAGCAAGTTGAGGAGATGTGAAAAAATGGCTCTAGCAAGTTTTTCTCGGTTGAGTCCATGTTGTAGGTATTAGTGAAGGACAGGGGGAGCGTGGCACATCCCTCTGGGTCAGATACAGCAGCAGGCAGCAGGCAGATCGGTGTCCTGGTCTCCAGCTCCTCATTCCTCTCAGCTGGCGGTGGACTAGTTGCTTCTAAAAATAGTACGTGTTACAGATGCTCCTGTTACCACTGCATGAAGGAATGGGATCCTTCAGCTTTGTGTGGGTAGAATTACAGCCCCCAAACATGAGCAGAGGCAGAGCTGCAGGAACCTCGTCTTGGTGGGCATTGGTGTCTGGAGCACCTGAACCTGCTTGTGGTGCTCGTCAGCTGGTTTATGTATTGTTTCTTCAGAGTGTGGGGCTTGCAGCTCTTTGAAAACTGTCGTGCTAATTTAAACAGCAGGCAGCAGGAGGGTCTAGCATGCAGTATGCCATTAGACAGGATTGGCTTTTTTCCTTTATTTCAGTTTTGGGAATTGGTATACACTACGTCCAGATTTTTGGAAGGAAATATTCCTCAGATTGTTAAAACAGAATTCTTTTAGCAAAGACAGTCTTCTTTTTTTTTAAACAAGATTGGTCAATTTAAAGTCAGTTTCATTTTTACCCTTTTTATGCTTTGCTATTGAAGTGGTGCTTACTGGGGGAGAGTACTGTATCCCATTTAAGTTTTAATTCTTTTCTGTTTGTTCGTTGTGACTGCTGCTATTTTATAAAATCAGGCAGAATGTTTTGTTAGCAGTCAAGTGGGAAGTATAAAGCAAGCAGCCCTTCCTTTTCTAATAAATGCTTCCATTATTCTTTCTTAGTAGTTAAAATGTTATGTCATGGGCCAAACTTGAGTTGATAGCTAAGCTAGAAAGGATAATATGGTCTTGGCTGTGGGAAATGGATAAAGTTACTGATAAAATTCTTATTTTAAAAGGTGCCTGGTGTCTTCTCTAGAGTTGTCTTTTTTTAGTTTAAACTTACTGGCTTTGCTAACACTTAGAGTAATGCTTTCTTTTATTTTTTTTTTTTATTTTTTTTTTAGTTATTTTTGGTTTAGTTTTTTTTGTGGGATTGGAGTTTAGTATTATACTGATAATATCTTACCTTGAACTATTGTTAGTTGTTGGCGTGGACTATAAAGAATTGAGTTTTAACCAGTTAGGATGATACATGTAATAAATACAATATTTATTTTCCTGTTTAAATACTAATATTATGAAAATATTTAGATAGCCACAGAACTGAAAGATCTTGGAGGATGGCTTAACAATACTGCATATGAATCTGGATGCAGACACAGATTTAACTGTTAGTCTGAAATCTCCATTTACTAGAGTATGACACAAAATGCTGGGTGGCTGTATGCAGGTTACTGAGAACCTGAGACATGTTTTCACTGAGAATAGTTTCAGGATTGTCTCAAGAACTGCCTGTCCTGTACCTTGTGGTAATTCACTCTTAAAATAATGAAGGCCTGGATCAGCTGAGTTTACATGTGTGAGTAATTTTTTATATATATATATATCTGTAAATTTTCATATGTATATATGAATGGACCAACTGCTTCAAAGGAGTCCCCTGGATTTTGGGTGTACAATAGCATGATAGGTATGGTGCTGTAGACCAGAGTGCTTACTCTACTTGTGTCTCTCACAATTTTTTCATCTCACATATCCGTATGAATATAGAAAAAATATTAGATGCCTTTGGTAGAAACTCTTATCCGAGACCATTCTGAGGGATTTCTTGATGTTTATCTGCTTCAGTGATGTTATACTTGCTAGAAAGCAAAAGTCATTCTGGCAAAATTTATTCTGGCTGCTGGTACAAGGTAAATAAACAGAATCTCTAATTTTCCATACCTGGTCCTAGAATTAGATTGTTCAAAGAATTTGAAAGACCTTAGGGACTGTTAGGAGTTGCTTTGACACACCGCTCTTTAATCTTATGCAATCTAAACCAAGCAGAAAATAAAACTGCAAACCCTCCTTACTATCAGAGACTGATTGCTGTGTTCTTCAGCTGTTTCAGTAGAACTCTTGGCACCTTACCTCTTTTGGTATTGCAGATTCCCATCGCTGTAAATTTAGCAGCCTTTCTGCATATATCTGCATCTGTGTTGCTCTGTGAGTTTTCTTTGTAAATCCTGGTCTGAAAACAGGCATGGGGAGTACTGCCTTAGAACAATAACAGAGATAAGTTTGTCTAACTTTATGTTAATTTAATAGCTTGTAAGCCATTAAAGGACTGATGTACAAGGTCAGTAATAATTATTTCCCTACACAGTAGTTTTTCTTTAGTCTGAGAGAAGATAATGTTACATTGATTACCTCTACCAGGAGAGGTGAGCCTGTGTCTCTGGAAAGCATCATTGAAAAAAATGCCTCACCGTTTGTGTTTACTCTCTCTTCCAACTGCAAAACAGGATTATTGTGTGAGTAGCTTGATTCATTGTGTTGGAACCATTTGGGATTATTGTCAATTACTCATGGGAACTGTTGTGTCCTGAAAAGTTGGGTATTCCAATGTTTATAAAAAATTAAAAGAAAAAGAAAAATCCTTTACAAACAAGATATCACTGGGGTAGTTTCAGATTCTAGGAGAATGAGCCCTTGATGGGACCAAAAGTTCAACATTAAATAGTTCATTAATGGCCTAGTAATGTTTTGTTTTTCTTGGTGTGAGGTTGTATAAAATTTCCTATTCCTTCTCCCTCAGTTAACAGATTAAAGAGGCACCTCAGGGGTGCTGTTGAAGCTTTCTTAAAGAAAACTGAGAGAACCCATGAATTAATGTGTAGGCTGTTTTGTTGCTTAATGTTTCCACCAAAGCCATCCTAATCGCGTGCACATTGTAAGCCTTCACAGGCATTCCTAGATATGTTAAATTGTCTCCATCTTTCAAACAGGACAAGTTTAATTCATTGCCTTACCATTTTATGATTGTCTGTGTAGACAGTTGGTGGTGAAAATGCACAAGTAACTTTTAACCTTTCACAGTGACCATAGCTTAAATTTTTGTACCTTTGTAAACTTGAAATTTTTCTCGCTGTATCTTCATATGTATGCTATGGCACCCATTTGTTTTCTTCATGTTACTGCTAAATTGCTGAAATAGTTTCCTCCTTGTCCAGCAGTTGCTGGCTTTTGTTCAGTTTCATTTAGTAGAACTGAACTTACAGAACCATGAAGAATAAATTCAGATTGCACTGAAAATGCCATTTAAGTTTTGATTTGAAAGCTTAAAAGCTGCACTGATAGAACTGAGGACCTAATTGGGATTTAGAATTTCTATTGCTGTATATAAAATTAGAAAAGATCCTATCAACATTCCTACTCTATTCTGTGTTACCAGCTCTGATAATTAGCATCCACTTTGATCCAAAATTTCACTCATCACACAGGAGCTATTCACCAGTCTCGTTCCCTCCATCAATATAAGAAGGAAGAGGCAGCACCAATAACTTAAAGATTTAGCTCTGAATCCAAGGTCATTTTGACAGAAACCTAAAACAGTTTGTTCACTTCTGCTTTGAATGTGTAACTATACTGTTGAGAAAATAATTTTGGCATACCATGAAGATTTTGCATTGTGTATGGACTGGGAGCCAGAAGATCTCAGAAATACGCAGCTGAGATCCTATGCCTGTGGCAATGTGGTAAGGATACTTTTTTTTTGTCCACAAAGTGCTGCACTCAAAAATGCAGGTGTTGGTCAGAGTTCTTTGCAAGATTTTTAGTTTCCTTGACTCCCGCTACACAAGTTTTTTATTGCAAAATTTTCTGTGTCAACTGTGATGTTAGTTATAGAGGAGTACTCTAGAGGAGCTCCACCATCCGTGTTCTGGTTTATCATCCATCTACCATAAGCTTTGCAGTAGTTACCTGTAGTATATATTGCTTTTGGATATGGAAAATAAAGCATACTTTAAGTACTACATAATGATGTTCTCTGGTCTTTCTCCTGTCATATGCCCGTAGTGAAGTAAGTCAACAGGAAGCAATGTGCTGAACGGATGAAGGGAAAAACCACCTTTATCTTTTGTAGATATTTAGGAAATCTGTGTTCTGATAGGACTCACTCTGCTTTTGCCTCTTCACCTTGGAATAGCATTATTTATGTTTACAGAGAATTGTAATTAAAATACAGTAAAATGAGGTTATTTTCTGTTTCAGGAAGCCACAATGGCTATGAAGTCTGCAGCATTTCCTCCTTTATCTCCACTAGAGAGCACTACCAGCTGTGCTGCTAAGTCCTCTCATGTATTTACTGAAACACTGATTGTGATGTGGCAGTTGGTCCTGGATAAAATGTCACTAGAAATTGTATTGACTTCCTGTTATCTTATCACGTAGGCTCATTAAGAGAAATTAGGGGCAGAAGGGGTTTTGGACTTTTTCAAGACAAAAATCTACTGTATTTAGACCAGCATCTCTCAGACTCATAGAATCACTAAGGTTGGAAAAGACCTTCAAGATAAGATTCCAACTATTAATCCAGCACTGCCATATTCACCACTAAACCATGTCCCCATGTACCACATCCCCACACCTTTTGAACACTTCCACAGATGGCGATTCCACCACTTTCCCGGGTAGCCTATTCCAATCCCTGACCACCCTTTCAGGGAAGAAGTTTTTCCTAATATCCAATCTAAATCTCCCCTGGTGCAACTTGAGGCCAATTTCTCTTGTCCTTTTACTTGTTACTTGGCAGAAGAGCCTAACCCCCACTTTGCTACTACCTCCTTTCAGGTAGTTGTAGAAAGCTATGAGTTCCCTACTGAGCCTCCTTTTCTCCTGGTTAAACACCCCCAGCTCCCTCAGCCACTTTTCAGAGGACTTGTGCTCCAAACTCTTCCCTGGCTTCACTGCCCTTCTCTGGACACGCTCCAGCACCTCAATGTCCTTGTAGCATGGGGCCCAGAACTGAACACAGCACTCGAGGTGTGGCCTCACCAGTGCCATGTACAGAGGGACAATCACTTCCCTGGTCCTGCTGGCCACACTATTGTTGATACCAGCCAGGATGCCATTGGCCTTCTTGGCCACCTGGGCACACCCTGGCTCATGTTCAGCTGCCTGTTGTGCAGCATGCCCAGGTCCTTTTCCTGGGCATCTTTCCAGCCACTCTTACCCAGCCGGTAGTGTTGCTTGGGACTGTTGTGACCCAAAGGAATGTTCTGATCTCTTTTTAAGTTGCCAGTGAAGGAAAGTCCGTGTTTTTCATAGCTAGTTTCTTCTGCCACTTTGTGATCTGTAGACTTGCCCTGCCTTTTTGCCCCCTTCTTCTCAGTGTCACTTTCTTTAAACTCTATTCCATTTTTTTCCTCTGTATTTGCTGTAGACAGAACAAATAGTAATTAGTTTTTTTCCTCTGTACACACATGCTTTTTGTTTTTAAAAGAATGGTGTTTTCCTTTCCTCACTCTTGTCATCAGAGCCAGAGTGGCTCTGTAGCATTGCCAGTGGTGATGGATGTGAGCATCCAGTGTTGAGACAGCTGCATCTAAAGTCATTACCGGTGGCAGTTGATGGCTCTGCCTGGTGATGCAGTGCTCTGAGGGTAACTTGCATCTTGCCAAGGAGGGACCATGATGCCAGGAGGGCTGTGCATGGCTGAGGCCTGTCTTTATCCATGCTGTAGGGATTGGGAGCACTCCTGCTACCAAGGCCGAGGAGGTGAAAGCAGTGGGTTGCAGCAGGGTGCAGGAGGCTGTGTCCTGAGGGTGTGCTGTGAAAGGAGTTGTGCTGAACCTTGATAGTTTTCCTATGCCGTGCTAGATGCAGTCACAAAAAAAAAAAAAAAAAAAAAAAAAAAAAAAAAGAGAAGCACTGCTTCTAACTCAGCTCCATTTTTTTCAGTCTTTTGTTGTAAGCTGCTATTCCAAGGGTCTGGCCATTGTTGTTCCCTATATTCACAGATAATGTGGTGAATACTGAAGTGTTTCTGTTGTCTGATCTGTGAAGGTGTGGTCAAAGGGAGAAACATGGATAGGATTTAAATTTTTTTTTAGTTTACAATATTTCATCTATTGTTGAAAGCAGCATTATGGAGAAACTGATTTTCACACTTGTGGATTCAGGGAAGCTGGTACCTTTCTCTACTTGGATTACTTGTTTCTACACTTGTTCAGACGGTGTAGCTTCAGACAAAACTGGACTAACCTAGAGAAGAACACAAATGATGGACTATGTTAATGTGCAGAAGTCTGACTTCTGTTCTGTAGAACGCCGAATTACTTCTCTGTGCTTGTTCGGTCAGTTTGGAGTACTGCAGCAGGCAGCCTTTGGTTTGCTGGCAGAACCTGGCTTGCAGGAATGGTAACTCCTGGCAGGTTCTCAGTCCCGAGTGGAGGGCACGGATTTAAAATCGTGTATGGCTACAGCTCCTCCCAGTGGCAGGTCCTTCTCTACTTGCTCGTGCAGCTATGCCAGACCAAGCGATGTCCTGAGAAACACCGCCCCACAGCATTTTTACAGGAGTGGGAAGGGGTCTTTTTATGTCTGACTGGTAGAATCAGTAATAAGGAATGGGCTGAGTATTTATAGCAGCCTACTGGACAGAAAAACACCAGAAACATAGGTGTGGTCCCCCATGCAGCATCACTTCATGCTGTCTCAGTAGAGGTTTTAGAAACAGTGTGCCTCCACAAAGGACGAAACTGCTGCTATTGTTTTACACATGAAATCACCTTCATTTTTCCCGCAGAAAACATGAGATTCATATTCTATGCACATAGTTAAACTCTCGTCATCTGGCATCGTGATTGCTGCAGTGTCCTTTTATCAGGCCTTTGCAAATGCAGTTTTGCTCTTGCTGTATCATCTCAGACTATTGCTGCATGCTGAATTTTATTCTTGTAGAACAAGCCGTTTCAAAAGTGTTTGGGCAATGCTTCTAGGAGGCAGTGGAGGAGATACCATGACTGTTGGCACCAACTGTGCTTGGCTCTATGCCAGTCCATATTGAAATCTTCTTCTGTGCTGTTTTTGTGTATATAAAACCTCTGTGTGTTCACACAGTGTGAATATATAACACTGTATTGTTAAAAACTGGACAGGATTTTTGAAAATCAGTTACTCACTAGACTCCTTTGCATTTCTAATTGCACAGGCATTTACATTTATTGAATTCTGTTTCAGTTCTGCATACAGTATTCCCTTTCTCTTACATCCTTAATTGGTAAGCTTTTATATACATGACAGACTTGCACTGCAAAATGCAAACTTTCCACCAGGTCCTTGGAGGTTTTCAAGACTTGACTGGCCAAAAGCTGAGCAACTTGATTTGAATTCAGTATTGAACCATCATTTAAATAAAAGGTTGGATTAGAGACCTCCTGAGAATCCCTTAAGTCTAAACTAGTCTATTTTTTTTTCTCTTTCTGAGGAGATTGAAAACCTGGCTCTCTAGTCAGTAGTAGGGGCCAGAGCTTCAGTGCTGAAGGACTAACCCAATGGAGAGTCAAAGAGCAGCAAATCAGCTTCTATTGACTCCTATCAGTGTAATGGAGCACCAAACAAATAGATCAGAAATACCCTGTTTCCCTGTCTCTACATTGGTTGGAGTGCTACGGTGTGCTTCAAGTTCTCATGCATAGCTGCAGAAGTAAAAGCCTCCTGGCCCTGAGTGTGTACCTACTGGCCTCATCTCTGTGTGGTTGCCTGTCTTCACTTCCATTGCATCCAAAAAATACTGTTTATACTTTTTATGAATTTTTATGGCTTTTCCCTCTTTTGGCAATCCACTCTAAATCATAAAAATATTAAGTACAATTAATTTGGTAAGATTTAAAAAAGGTCTGTCAGTCATCTGTTGTAAAAGCAAGTGGTGACTTTCTTATAAAAAAGTTGAGATTGAAATTTTTGCTAATTAGATGGTATTGACTATTGTCATTGGAAAGGCTCAGTTTTGATTACAAGGAGATGGAACAGAAGAACACTGGGGAGACAGAGTCTAAAAAAAAAAATTAAGAAGGGTTCCTGCAACCCTTTTCTTTTTACAGGCAAAAATCAAACATCTTTCTGTATGCTGGTATATGTATATTAATGTATAGCTCTGCAATGCGGTACAGTTGACACACCACCACCATCACCCCTCCCCCCCAATCCTCCTTTCAGTTTCATGGAGTCATAAGGCGATTTTTTTCATGGTGCCATAAGACGATTTAGATTAGAAGAGACTTTGGAGGTCATCTAGTCCAGACCCCCCCTCAAAGCAGGACCAGCTTAGATAAAGTTGCTCAGCATTGCTATCCAGGATAAGTTTTTAATATCTCCAAGGACAGGTATTCCACAGCTTCTCTAGGAAGCCTGCTTCAATATTTGGCTGTGATGTAAGACTTTTTTTCAGAACATATAGTCAGAATTTCTGTTCTTGCAACTTGTCTGTAGCCTTCGTCCTATCACTATCTGTCTCCAAGAAGAGTGCACCAGAGAGGCTCTCTGCAGGGTAGATTGTCAGTTATGCAGAGTAAAAATATCTTTTTTACTTTTCTATGACAGTAAAAGGCCTGTAACATATGAAAGTACCTGAAAATATTTCTAGTCTATTCATTTTAAGACATGAGAATTAGTACATTGGGCCTCCTGTAGAAGCATATAAATTTGAGCACTGGTACCATATAAGCAGCTCTGTCTGGTATAAATTAGTGTAGGAAGATGCTTGTCTTCACAGGAGTTGTAGCTTTAGAAGGTAAACTTAGTTGGAATTTTTGATATATGGAGAGAAGTTTGTCTTCATACTCTTTGTTCTGTCCTCTGTCAAAACTAATCTTTTGTATTTTAGAATCTATGCGAGATTCTTATTTGGTCTGTGCTACCTAATATGAAGCAGGCTGAACTCCAAAACTTTGAATTTTGGTCTTACAGGAGATCTAAGCTGTGGGAGGGAGCAGTGACACCTCCCATCCGTTCCTTCAACTGCCAGCCAGCAGTGACTAGACTGGGAAAGCTCTTAGCTGCCTTCCTGGAAGACACTGCAGTTGTCCTTAGCCCTTGGAAGTTAATGAATGAGCTTTTTAAAGGGAGCTGCTCTTGACGGGTTTGGCCAAGGGTCACACTCACTTTGGGAATACCATCCCCTTCTTGCAGCCTCCATGCTTTCATCTGTCCGTCAAGACTGATCCTTGTTTGGACCTTTTGTTGCTTGTGTTACTTGGTTTGTGAATTGTGTTCATTGTTAACTTTGTTATCAATAATACTTTGCAGTAAAAGGAAGGTAACTTGAAACAGTGCTTTAATTATTTCCAATAGAGTTTTCATAAAAATAAATTTTTGATAATTTGACATGTTTAATTAAAAAGGTGCAAAGGTGAAGTTGCCCAGCAAGTTGCCAGTTGTCTCTGGTTTAATTTGACAAGTAGCTTTCTTCTATGAACTTAACACCCTAATTTTTTCTTTACTCAATATTCTCAGTGAAAAAGTAATGTTTCTTGGTGTTTTGTTTTTTTTTTTTAATAGAATCTTCTGGGACAGTCAGTTTTTTTGTTGAGGATTAAGTAGTTGTAGTAAGTGCTGATTAATCCGTGTTGTGGTTGGGTTTTTTTGTTGTTTTTTTTTATCCTCTTTGGAACTCCATTTTAAAAATCTTTTTATCTTTTTGTGTAATGTTTTCTATTGTTCAAATCTTGAGCTAGATGCATTTTGAATAATTAAATGAAACTGTACTTTCACTAAACTATTATGCACAGAAAGATCTTGAGTGTTTTTTAGCGAATTAATTAGACACCAATTGCAAATTAAATTTATAATTCTGTTCTTTAACTTAGCACTTCAAACAACACAAATTAGTAACTTCATGTACTATTTTCCTTTTTTCTTTGGGAATCCACAAGTACATTTCCAGGGGGTTCTTCATGTATATTACTCCACTTTGTTCCAGAGCTGAACATCATGCAAAATATTCTTCAAAGTCTTTTTGCAAGAGAACACTGCAGCTAGTGATTTAATATGATAGCCAGCCCTTTGTTTTTAATGCTTGTGAAGAAAGTGCTGCTGCTTGTAATATTTTTCCTTGAATGGCCTTTGGGAGGGTGACTTGCCTCCAGTGAGATAAAGCTGAAGAGCATCTGTCATTGCCCCGACACAAAACAGCATGGCTGTTTTGATGGTGGCCACTGCTGTCTGCTTGCAGGGGTGGCAAAAGGAGAGCTTTTGCAGGATAGTTCATGGATTAAGCTCATCCTGAGACTGCCTGCTGGAATGGTCTTAATTGAGAGAGCTAATGACACAACAGAACATCTCTGTCTGTGTTGTGGACCAAGCTGCTTATGAAGCAGTTCCTCAACTGCTGCAGCTTACAGCCAGGTGTTTTCAAGGTAAACAAGTACCAATTTAGTTTGGGTCAGAAAGCCACTTCTATAATTCAGTTTCAGTTGCACAAAATATATGAATATTTAATAACATACTTGCAGTTGTCTCTTTAACTGAAGTTGTGAAGTATATGCTGATTTGCCTGCTACTGGAAGATGATGAAATATTTAGCTCAATATAAACTTAATAGAAAATTATTTTTATGGGAAAAATTTAAGGCAAATGCTTCTTTAAATTTGTGTGAACTTCTGAACTTCATGAAATGCTAAAATAAAAATAAAATCTTGCAATTAAAAACTGTGAGGAGGATGGTTTGACATAGTTATGGGCATCATTTGTACCTAGAGGTGATTATACAATGTTTCCTGCTTCTCAGTACCACAATATTTTGGCTAATGGGTTCAATATGTGACTGATTTACATTGCACACAAATTGCAAACTTTGCATTAAAAATGTGAGTAGAAAAACTAGTGGCTAGGAATATAAACTCAGCGGAAAGCTGAGAAAATATGACTTTCCTGAAGGTAATGTGGAAAGTACCTAAAAATCTTCAGCTTTTCTGACATGCTCCAAAGATACTGCTACTTAGCTGGGGAGACTAATAGTCAGTGTCTTTCATCACAGAATCCTGGAATGGTTTGGTTTGGGATGGACCTTAAAACCATCTAGTTCTGACTCCCCCTGCCATGGGCAGGAAAGCTTCCACTAGACCAGGTTGCTCAAAGCCTCATCCAGCCTCACCTTCACCACTTCCAGGGATGGGGCATCTGCAACTTCTCTGGACAGCCTGTTCCAGTGCTTCACCACCCTCACAGTAAAGAATTCTTCCTAATATCTAATCTTAATGTAGTCCTTTTCAGTTTAGAACCAGTCTTCCTTGTCTTACCTCTACATGCCCTTATAAAAAATCCCTGTCCAGCTTTCTTGTAGGCCCCCTTTAGGTGCTGGAAGGCTGCAATAAGGCCTCCTCAGAGCCCTCACTTTTCCAGGCTGAACAACCTCATCTCTCTCAACCTGTCCTGATAGGAGAGGTGCTTCAGCCTTCTGATCATCTTTCTGGATCTCTGATTCTGTTCTAATAGGTCCATGATTCTTTGAAGTTGGAGACCCCAGAGCTGGATGCAGCACTCCAGGTGATTCTCACAAGAGCAGAGGTGCAGAATCCCCTCCCTCGCCCTTCAGCCCATGCTGCTTTTGATGCAGCCCAGAATACAGTTGGTTTTCTGGGCTGCTAAGTGCATATTAATGGGTCATGTTGAGCTTCTCCTTGATCAACGCCCCCAAGTCTTTCTTCTCAGGGTTGCTCTCAGTCCATTCTCTGCCCAGCCTGTATTGGTGCTTGGGGTTGCCTTCACCCAGCTGCAGGACCTTGCACTTGGCGTTGTTGAACTTCATGAGGTTTGGATGGCCCCACCTCTCAAACCTGTCCAGGTCCCTGTGGAGTGGCAATGCGTTGACCACATCAAACAGGTTGCTGTTGTCAGTGAACTTGCTGAGGGAGCACTCAGTCCCACTGTCCGTGTCACCAACAAAGCTGTTAAACAGCGCTGGTCCCAGTACCAGCCCCTGAAGTACACCACTCATCACTGGTCTACACTTAGACGTTGAGTTGTTGCCCACAACTCTTTGAGTGCGACCATCCAGACAATTTCTTATCCACTGAGCGGTCCACCTGTCAAATCAATGTTTCTCCAGTTTTGAGACAAGGATGTTGTGCTTTGCACAAGTCTAGGTGGATTACTTCAGACACTCTTCCCTCATCCACCACAGTTGTAACCCCTTCATGGAAAGCCACCATAATTGTCAGGCATGATTTGGTCTTAGTGAAGCCATGTTGGCTGTCACCAATGATGTCCTTATTTTCCATGTGCCTTAGCATAGTTTCCAGGAAGATCTGCTTCATGATTTTCCTGAGCATGAAGGTGAGACTGACTGGCCTGTAATTCTCTGAGTCTTCCCTGTTTCCCTTTTTTAAAAATGGGGTTATGCTTCCCCATTCCCAGTCAGCGGGTATTTCTTTAGACTGCCACAACTTCTCAAATATGATGGATGGATAGAGGCTTAGTCACTTCATCTGCCAGTTCCCTCTGGACCCACAGATGTATCTCATTATGTCCCAGGGAAATGCACCTTCATCTTCCTTAGATGGTCTGAAACTTGATCTTTTCTTACAGCACATAGTCCCTCATTCTCCCAGTCCCTGCCTGTGCCTTCTGTGACTCAGGTAGTGCAATGGAACATGTGCTGGTGAAGACTGAGGCAGAAAGGTTGTTAAATACCTCAGCCTTCTTCATGTCCTGGACAACCAGGTCTCCCATTTTCTTCTGGAGAGGGTCCACATTTTCCCTAGTCTTCCTTTTGTCACTGATACACCTACAGAAGCTTTTTCTGTCTTCATAGTTGCCTCTGGCCAGATTTAATTCTATGGGGGCTTTAGCTTTCTTAAGCTGATGCCTTTCTGCTCAGGCGATTTCTCTGTATTCCTCCCAGGCTGCCTTGCTGTCCTCCCAGGCTGTCATTGCTGCCACTTTCTGTAGCCTCCCTTTTTGTGTTTGAGTCTGTCTGGGACATACTTGTTTGTCCATGCAGGCTTTCAGTTTCTGCCTGATTTCCTCTTCCTTGGGATGCATCTCTCCTGAGTTTGGAGGAGTCAGTTCTTGAATATTAACCGGCTTTCTTGGATCCTTCTTCCCTCAGGCTTTATGCTATGGTATTCTACCAGATCCCTGATGATGCCAGAGTCTGCTTTCCTGAAGTCCAAGGCAGTGAGCTTGCTGTGCGCCCTTCTTGCTGCCCTAAGGATCTCAAACTCCACCATTTCATGATCGCTGCAGCCCAGGCTGCTCTTAAGCTTCACAGTCCACACCAGCCCCTCCTTGTTGGTGAGAGCAAGGTCCAGCACAGCACCTCTTCTTGTTGGCTTCTCTGTCACTTGGAGGTAGAAGTTATCATCCACACATTCCAGGAACCTCCTGGATTGCTTATGTCCTGCTGTGTTGTGCCTCCAGCAGATATTGGGGTGGTTGAATTCCCCCATGAGGACTAGGGCCTGTGAACATGAAGCATGTCCTATCTGTCTATAGAGGACCTGATCTACTCGCTCTTCCTGGCCAGGCAGCCTGTAGAAGCCCCCCACTTTAATGTCACCTGTCCCTGCCCTCCTTTTAATCCTGACCCACACGAGCTCCTGATCAGCTCCTCATTCATCCACAGGCAGACCTCCATGCACTCCAGCTGGCCACTAACGTAGAGGGCAATACCCCTCCTTGTCTGCCCTGACTGTCCTTCCTAAAGAGCCTGTATTCCTTCCATGCCAACACTCCAGTCATAGGAGCCATCCCAGCACATCTGCAGGATGCCAAGAAGATCACAGCTAACTCTTTTTGTTTATTCCCCATGCTGCCTGTGTTTGCATAGAGGCATTTCAGCTGGGCCCATGATGAAGCCAACTTACTGGCTGAAGTGGCTGGAATTGCCTTGTGGTGCCATTCGGGTGCTCTCTGACTGACCTGCGATCCCACTCCAGGCTCTGGGCATCTCTTGCTGGCACTGGCATCAAACTGGGATGAGTGGGATGAAGTTCCCCACCCCCGAAACTGTTAGTTTAAAGCCCTCTTCACTGGCTTGGTGAGGCTATGGCCGAAGATACACTTCTCCTTCTCTGACAGATGGACCGCATCAGCACCTGGTAGAACCAGGTTTTCTCAAAGCAAGTCCCATGGTCCAAATAGCCCCTGGAATTGGTACCAGTCCTGGAACCATTTTGAGATAGTCCAGATTCCACTGGCCCTTTCAAATCTGTTTGACTGGGAGGATTGATTATAAAAATCTACCTGTGCTCTAGAGTTCCTTACTGTCACTCTCAGGGCTCTATAATCCTTCGTACTCCTCACATGCTCCTGGTTGTACCACTGGTGTCCGTGTGAAACAACATCAGCAGACAGTAGTATTTGTGTGTTTTGACCAAGTTATTCCTAGCTAATGAAATATAGAAATTTATTGTTTATGTAAAACGGAAACACTGAAGATACATCAATTAGAAGGCTCCAAGATACATCAGTTAAAAAGCTCCAAGAAGACATGTGAGAGAACTTTTTCTGGTCTCTTGTTGATTTCAGTTTTAGTCACTGAGAAATTCAATATTTGTGTCCAGATCGTATCTAATTTTTCTCATGCCAGTTTGAAAGCTTAGTGCCTGAGAGTTTTGGAATTACTGGAAATTTTTCTGTTGTGGAATGCATGAGACACAGGATGTACTAGCCATCCTGAGGAGTGGGTGCAGCAAATCATAACAGCATTGCAGCTGGGATGGGATAGAAGAGTAAGTAAAACCAGGCTTGTTGTGCAGTGAGGGGCATGAGAGGAAAGAAGACTAATATCCCTTCTCAGACTAGCTAACAAAAAGGGAGGAAGTGGAATTTTCTAGTGTATGAATTCTTAGGTGTAAATGGAAAATGCTAAACGGTACACTGATTAATTAACTAAAACATTTAATTTACTTGAAGTTGATTTAGTTAGGTTATGGCAGACAAAAGAAAAAGCATGAACAAACTGACTTCACCTTGACTGTGTCCCTAAGCACTCTATTTACAGTGCTACAACAAATGAAATGAAATGAGGTTTGTTTTGAATGGTGACTACACAAATGAATGACAATTGACCCTTTTTATGTTCTGAAAGGTCTTGGTGTCATTGTCACCTTCTCACCCACTGCCAACTAACTAAAAGAGGAAAAAAATGAATCCCCAAACAGTGAAAAATAAACCAAATGATAAAACATCAGCTGGTGTAACAAGATCCAGTGCTATCCTGTAGGTTTTATGTTCTTCAGTGTCACCTTTAGGAAACGGGTTGCTTGGGATGCATTGTCCTAAGTATATATCCCAGAACCACATCTTGATCTTGCTTTAGGGAGAAAGTAGTTCCTGAAGTTTGAAAACCAATAAGTCATATATTCTAAAGATGACTTGTAAATTGGATATTCTGAGACCAAAGGTTTTCAGAACCTGCAGAGAAATTGAATACTTTGGCTTAATTATAAAAATGCAAACTATTAAAAGGCATGTAATCAGATGCAAATTTTGCAAGATTCTTATATTTCCACTTTCAGTTAATAATTTTAAGTTATTAAACCTTTCATGGCTTTGTATGGCTTGCTTCGTCTGCTCTAGCTGCTTACTGCAAAGTGGTTGCAGGGACGCCTGTATGTAAAACCTGCTCCCAATATGTGCACGGGTGACCTCACTACTTAATTGGTCTTTCACATCTTAATATTAATTAAATCTTGTTAACATACAAGAAAATAACGAGCCTTAAAACAGAAGAACTGGTAGTAATTCAGAAGTAAAATCTTGTTTTGGTAATGCAGAATGAAGTCTGTTTAGGATGTTGCATTGGTGGCTGATGATTCTGTATCACTAGGGTGCTTGTTCTCAGTCAGCTCTTCTCCCCCTGTGATGGTGGATCCAGTTGCTGCTCTAATGCAATGGCAACTGTGGACAATTAAATGCCTGGAGTGCTTTAAGTAACACATCAGATCACATCCAGCTCAAGCCTCTTCTGAGCAGGGTTTGGAATGTTTACTGCTCCGACTTCACAGTTTTTGAGTTTTCTTCTCCCTGGCAAACCCCTTAACAACTATTTCTCCTATACCTTGGTCACAGGAAAAGGAACAAAAGATACTTATTTCCCCCATTAGCTGTCTTCTTTTTGAAGGCAGGACAAGAAGAATAATATCCTTCCTTTTCTATTCGCTCTTAATTAATAAATAAGTAAATAACTTAGTCTTTAACTTTCTTACTTCACCCAAGTGCCCCAAGCATAGTAAGCATTAGTCCAGTTTTATTGACAAGGAAGTGAGGAACAGAGCAACGAATTATTTAATCAGTGTGGTGTATGATATCCATGGATTTGGTTGCGCTTGAGTTCCTGTGATAAATCTTCTGACTCAAACAGCAATTTCCTCAACCTCCTCCCTGGCTGTATTCTACCCTCCACGTATTGTATTGTGTGATAAAGTCATGTGCAGCATAGCACAGTGATCTAGATTGGCCATCTTATGAAGTGAGGCCTTCTCTTTTTTTTCCCTGTGTTTTTTATCCAAATAAATTTTCTTATTTTTCCCTGTCCAACTAAATGAACAATTATACCTCTATATTCCCCTCGGTGTGGGAAGGAGAGGAGTTTGAAACAAGCAATCAATGGCTGTGTAACCTGGCATAAGCAACAAAACTGCTGAGATTGAAACTAGTGTTAGGCTATAGTTTTTGAGCACTTTAAAGTAGGCAGTGTTACTGAAATAAATTCTGCTGATCAGCTTCTGACTCATGACTTCTAGAAATTTTGGAGCATCTGTGCAGTGATCTAGATTTCAGAACTGTTGCAGGATAAAACTAATTATCTCAATAACATCTAAAATGCTCGTGCAATCTACACAGGTTCTTGTGACAGCACAAGGCCAAGGGTGACATGGGGATGGAAACACTTGAGAGGGGAATGAAGTACGTTTTTGAAGCTAGTGTAAGTGGTTTTGCTGCCACTGCCTGTCAGCCTGCAGCAGTCTCAGGTGAACTTGCCTGCCGTGAGCACTGACACTGGGCTGCTTTAGTTCAGTAATATTCAAGATAGGACTGTAGTGGGAGTTAATACCCCTGTGCTGGTGTGTGTTTAGCTACTGTCATTAGGGATGGAGATTACTTCAGTTTTGTGTTCTGACACACACTTAAGGCTTGTACTAAAGCATCTGTGCTGCTGTTGTTGCTTGTGTTGTCTAGGTTAAGCTCATGCATGATAATACCTTGATTTTTCTGTGTTGAAAATAGATGGCATGGCATACAGAGGTAGGGAGAAGCTAATTGTCCTTTTCCCTCTGTCCTGCAAATAAATTGATAAATATATTTGATAGTTTAGGAAAGATTAACTATTTCTTCAGATCTTTTTGCATCACTCTCTGATTTTGGCATAGATGAAAGTAGTAGAAGGTATATTAAGAGATACAGTATGTAGCAGTCATAAATATGGAATGTCTTCGTAGGTTGTTCCTTGCTCCTCAACCCCGGTTTAAGAATGGGTATGCTATGTATTTTTGTGAAAAAATTCTGCACTGCGTCTAAATGTATGCAGATTTGTTTGTTAGGAGGAGGCTGATGAAAGAGTGTAATTTCTGTTTATCTTGACTTAGAATGTATTTTGTATTTTTATCTATTTCACTTCCAGAAATGAAGTTCATTTTGTTAAGGAAATGTGGAGTACAGTTTGCAAAATGCCCACTTTCTCTGACTTGTAGCTTTGGATTACCTTAACTTTTTTTTTTAGCTGGAGGACACAGTTTCCCTTCTAGGGTTACCAGATTGATGATCTCATATGAAAAAAGTGAACAGGCAAAGTGCTTTTTTCCCCTCTTGCATCAACATCTGTTAGTGTTTTCTGCTGTTACATGCAGCCAGCTTCTCCTATTGAGAAAGCTAACAGGGGCATAGAACATAATTGTGTTGGGATGAACTTGAATCTAAAGCAAAAAAAGTTTTTTTAAACTTTCATAACTTACTGGTGTTAAGCTAGCATTTTCCCATGTGATTCACTCATACAGATTGTATTAACTGTAGCTATGGGTAATGCTGCACAGAAAGATCTGAACCATGACTTCCAGAGGGTTAATGAAAATGCACTTGGCAGTGAATGAGGACTTCAGACAGAGTTTTGCAAAAGGTAATATTTATAGTAAATACTTTGCCTTACTGTAAGCCTGTAGGTGGGGCTAGAGTTGAGAAATGGGGAAAAGAATCTGTTATTTGATAATGGTTATGTTAATGTTGTTAGCTTTTATTTGAAGTAGCCAGTCTTCTCTGAGTTTTTTATGTCTCAAGCATAATAAGGGCCAATCCACTAATTTCATGCAGCCTGAAGAGCATAGAGGATTAGAATAGCCCCATTGTTGTGGTTCTTGATTTAACATGAGATATAGTGGAAACACTGATCTTTATAAGGCTCTTGTCCTTCTCTCTTGAACTTTGAAATTGACTTGTAAGGTTTCCTATTTGAAATACTCCTACTGGTTTAACCAAAAAGTGAAGGTCTGCTATCTTCCACAGTCAGACATGGATAATTTCCATTTCTCTTGCTTTTGGTGTGTTATTTTTTGCTTGTTTGGCATTTTCAAAAAATGTTGCTGGAAAACTGAGTTTCATAAATCTAACCTCTATCTGCAGCTCTATGAAGATCTAGGTTATGAATGAGAGTAAGTTGCATTTTTAGAAGAATCTGTTAAATTCTGAATATTGCTTGAAATTACAGCGAACAAAAAGAATTGCAGATCTTGCTTTATGGTGTGATTTGACATGATATTTTCTGTATCGAATGATTGACTGTTTTGCCACAGATCATTTCTTGTGTTTCACCTGTTCTTCCCAGAAATAGACCTTGCTGGATGATGCGGTATTTTTTCCAGTAACGGGAAAGGAGTGTGCTCACACCTTCCTTGTCACTTAGCAAGACCCACTTGTGAAGAGGCAGTGGAGTCAGACTGCTGGTATTCTGTAAACATCAGGCTTTCGTGACACATAAATGTAAGACTAGGTCCTTGTTACTTCTCATCCCTCCCCATTTGCCCCAGGGAAACAAAGGGACCAGGGGTCAGATACAAAGTCCGGGCAATGTTACTTCTGGCAATGCTACATGAAGGGTTTGAAAACAACCATTTAAGATTCATATTTCAGCCTCACCAGGCCAGCAGTATTCTCTTCCAAGGGTGTAGCAGGAATTTCCTGGTTGTTATCCTGTGCTGCTTGAGGAAAACTTATTATCCTGACAGAGGTGACAGTGTGTCTGTTCTGAGAAGCCAGTTGTCTTCGTCCTTCTCTCCATCAGTAGTAATGGAAATGGGTGGCTCTGAAATTTGCAGTCAGATGGCAAGCTACTTGCTTCCTCTTGATGTTTATTGCAGGCTAAGGTGTTGTGGCAGCATCTCTCTTACCATAAGATGTCAGTTTTCTTTTACAGTATTGTGGGATTTTGTTT
This sequence comes from Gymnorhina tibicen, assembly GCA_013399875.1. Taxonomy (NCBI): domain Eukaryota; kingdom Metazoa; phylum Chordata; class Aves; order Passeriformes; family Artamidae; genus Gymnorhina; species Gymnorhina tibicen. Next base: position 820,212 of record VXAZ01009925.1, read on the forward strand.
CACTGCCATTGTTTGAAAAGTGGTACTTCTCCTAAGTAAGTCACCTTAAAAAAGAAGTACCAAGCATAAATTGATAGTGTTTCCTTCTTAAATAAGCAGCTAGCCTGAAACAAGAGCTCTGAAGGAAAGAAACATTCAGTGCTTGCCCTGAGGGTTACCTCTGAGGAAAATATTAGCTATTTCAACACTGGGAGTCAGCAAAATGCTTATCCCAAACTCCTCCCCAAAGCTCTAAAGGAGGAAAATTGCCATCAGTTAAAAACAGGCACATGTACATATGTTCAACAACTTTTAATACTTATGATGTAATATTTTCAGTATACCGAAAATGCATAGGTAATATATGGTAGTATGAATTTGTTCTTTACTTGAAAATGATTGCTGAGTTTTTGTATTCAATTAGTTTATAATCTCCAGCTGTTTCCAATGCTGTGTAGAAAACTGTCTTTTACATGTAGATTTTAAGGAGGTGGTAAGAAGAGAAGGAAAAGTGGAGACTACTCAGTACAGCTGTAAGTCCGTTCCTGGAGGAGAGGAAGAGCTCCTGTGCAGATGTCCCTGTATTTAGCTGTAAGAGCTCCACACCTAATTGGGTGCGAGCGGTTGCTGCTGCCTGTGTTCATGACTCAAGTGTAGGCTTCCTATCTAATGCCAGGAACCACATGTCTATCAACAGCACCACTCAAGCTAAGTGATTTTAGCTCCCAAGCCAAATTATGAATTCTGTTGTTCTTAAGCCCACTAGAAAAGGCATTCAGAAATCTGCCACTGGATCATCTCCTGCTCTCTCAGGAGACATCCTCGCAAGCCTCACACTGATTGCCCTCATTAGACTGTACTCACTGTTTGAGCTAAACCTTTTACTGTTTCACATAGCTGGAAAATGGTAGAAAGGACATTCTCCTGTTTCAGCAGGTGCTGGGAATTGTTAAAGGGGTGTGATTTTTTACTTAGGTGGTCAGACCAGATGAAAAGGTAAATATAATTCCTCTGGAGAGCAAAGTGTAGGGAAGTTAGCTAGAGAGGCAAGACCAGGGGCTGGAGGAATCACTCAGCCACAGTCAAAGAAATGCTGGTGATGTTGTGGGGTATTGTTTTATTTTGGTTTGGGTTTTTCTCTTGCTTTTTTCCTTGCTTGCCTGCAATAAAGGCAACTGAACACATGGAGTGAGAAAGACTTTGTTAGAAAACTTGTCATCAACAAAGGGGGTCAGGTATGAGATGGGGACCTTAGAAGGTGCAGCCAGTGTTTATCCTTCATAAGCTTGTGCAAATTGCAGTTTTGGAACAAAGTGTTGTCTTTTTCAATGCTTTTATTCTTTTCTGTGTGATTTCTCTTGTGCAAGAGGGAGAAGAATGAGCCTGAGTTTGATTACCAATTCATCTCTCCCCACCACAAAGAGAAGGAAGGGGTCTTGAGAAAAGCAGATGAAGCTGAAAACCACCACTTCTGTTACATTGTGCCTTGGGTGAAATTGGACATTCCTTCTTATAACCTTCCTATAACTGCTTTGAAATCTCTCTGTAGCAGGGGCAGTGTTCTCATCTGTTGTGATGGTGTTTTTTAAATTTCTGTTTTGTTTTATTATCTCTGACATGAGAACTCAAATACCCAAAGACCATTTTCAGGTCTTTAAGTTGCAATCTTGAGAGCTCAGCAGATGATGCAATTTTTAAAGCAATTTGCTGCTTCTCCCAATATAGGTTTTCAAACGTTTTATTATCAGGAGCAAACCTTCAATTAGAAGCTATCTTTTACCTATATACCTATTGTACTGGTGTATGAAAGTAGTCTTAGTTCTTTTATATGCACCCATAAAGCAGCTTTTGGATTATGAAGAAAAACATAGTTTAGGTTGAGTTTATAGCACTACAAGTTCTTCTGTTATCTTAATCAGATTTGTCAAACTTCATTCAGATTGCTGTCATCTCCCTTTCAAGAAGCCTACATTCTGATCTTGTGGTAATTTTTTGCTGTGCACAATCAAATATATTTTGGCTGTATTAAAAGTTAGGTATGTATTGAAAACAGCTTTTTTTTTTTTTAGCAGCAATTTGAGCATAACTTTGAGAAGATCCATTCATTTGAAGGAAGCATACAGCCAACCCTTTTCTTGGCCAGTTATTGAAAACGGGATTGCTGTGCATGGTGGATTTATTTTCCAAGGAAGTGGGACTGGCTACAGACAGAACAGGGGAGCTGGCCATGTCATGTGCCAAGCTCCAGGGTCTCTGCTGCTTCCGACTATCTTTTGGACAGTTGCCTTTAAACTCGTTTAACTGTTGTGCAAAGTATCTTCCATCCTTTTAAACCCATTGAAGTTATAGCTTCTCTTGCATTCTCTTGCTTTTTTCCAAATATGTAACAAATAAATCTGTTGGCTTTTTTCAGTTTTAGCATCTTACTCTATATCAGGTGTGTTGTACGTTTAGAACTTCGCAATAAGTTAGACATTTAAACTTTACAATGTCTTGTATATAGTATAGTGATTTTGTCCTAATTGTTTGTTACCAATCACAGGCTGCTTTCCACCGGTTCAAAGTTGTATTTGATTATTTGTTCAGTAACTATATTTCATAATTTATATATTGTTTATCTGTGTATATCTGTGCTGCACTTTTTTACTTACACTTTTCACAGTCTACTGTCTTTTCCCCTCTGTGTCCAAGTGATATTTCATCGGCGCTTAAGAGCGTGTCTGGCTGCTTGCCTATTGAGATTTTGCATACAGGAGAGCATGGCCTTAGCTTAGCATAAAATCATGTCTCCTTTGCATTTTTTTATTTTAAAGAGAAACAGTCTGTGGCTTGTGATGAAGAATATTGCAAGAAAGCTTTGTTAGGATGATAAATGTTTCTTTAAAACCATAAACAACCCTGCTCTGTTTTAAAGTTTGGATTTGACCAAGTTTGTGGAAGTCATGAGAGCTAAGATGATTGAAATTGCTGGTATTCTGAAAGGTAACCACAGTTCTGAGGATATTGTGTTCATGACTCTGTCCTGTCAGTGAGTGTTATGGAGAACATGATACCTTTAATACTTTAGTTAGAAACAGGGATGCAAGAAAAAGATTCATAGCAAGCAATTTTAATTTCAGGTGAAACATAGGCAGTAAAGTTTTATTGAAAGTTTTGCTGATCAGACACAAGAAAAATAAAATAAACAAAATATAGTGTAACACCAATGTAAAATTTAAGCAACTCTGTCTTCATGTTTTGAGTGGCACTGTAGGATGCTTTTGGTGAGGGGAAAAAGTTTGTTCTTCTATTAACTATGTCACTATGAGTAGGACTTCAATTCTGCTGTCCACAGATAGAACTGCCCCCCCCGCAGTAAAATTGCTTTGATATTCTTAAAAATATTAATTTATGTTGCTGATACTTTTTCTATGAAGCTGTGGCTGTCAGTCACTGGCTCTATCTGCATGCACCAGGGGATCAATAGTACATTAAGGAAGCTGACTTGAGGAGGGGAAGGATTCATAAATAATAAATAGCAGGCTGCACTGGTGGCGCTTCATCTCTACCCAGAGTAATACAAATTCTAGTGAAGTACCCTTGTACTTCCTAACCCTATTAGGCTTGAAACCATTATCCCAAATATTGATGCTTTCCTTTAGTCTGTTTCTTGTTAAGAAGTATGTCTGTGTAATCCTTAACTACGTGCAGCCAAAGGAAAAGGCTAGTCTATTATATCAGAAATACAGGTACAGTAGGAACACTTGTGCAAGAACTGATCTGTAGTCTACTGAGAGACCAGGATTTGAAGCAAGGGGATGTGGGGGCTGCTTTCAATGTTTTCTTAGCCTTATAAACAATAGATGCTTCTGTAAAGAGATTTTTGTGGTATGTAGGACATGTGAAATGTTGAGCATTGGAGTGTGATCCTTGCACTTTAAATCTGTGTATTAATTTTTTTCATTAGCTCTCTCTGCTTCCACATCCTGCACATTGCTGGCAAGCATGCATCAGCAATAAGACTTTCTTCAGTAATGTGTCTGAGATATCTCTGAAATTTGGCTGGTCAAGAGCTATAGCTGCTTTTTTTGGAAGTTGGTTCCTTTCAAGACATTTAAGTAATTTCACCTGATATTACTTTAAATGCTCTATATAACGTGCTCTTTCGATGAATAGCCATGTAGAATCAGCACGGGAAAAGCAAAGTCCTTGGCAATGCCAGCTCAATTGCATCTGCAGATGAGGATTTAAAATTCTATGCAGCAGACAGTACCTCCAGCAGGCGAGTAAAAGGTTACTGCATTATTTTGCTTGTTTGCATCTGTGGTCTTTATCTATGGAAGGGTTTTTTTTACCGTTCAATTTGTTGTGCATGCTTGTATATAGGTAGTACTGGAAATTGATTTAATAGGAACATAAATATAAAAAGGGCAGAGCAAGGTGAAGGGAGAGGCTCAGTTCAGCTTTAAACCAAGGAAAGGGAGGGGGGAAGAGAGAGAGAATAAAGGGGAGGGGAGAGAGCAGGAGAGAAATTAAGCTTTCAATGCATTGTGAAAGCGGGAAGTTTTTTTCAGCTGCTTTCACATCACTTCTGTTTTTCTTAACCTTTTGCTAAAAAGGATGCTATTGAACAAGCACTGATGGCTCTATAAATGCAAGTGACAATTATTTCAAGTCAGATTATCCCGTAATCAGGTTAAGCAGTTGTGTTAATGTGAGACCTTCTACTTTCAGGAATAGTACTGCATACCATACCATCTGAAACCAATTAAAATGAGCTTTTTACAATATTATTTGCATTTTTTTCCCTATGAAAAGGCAAAAAGTATATAGTTACTGCATCATTATCTCTTGCAAACAAGAAAATTTTTCCAGTAGTAAGTTATTTTTGTGTGTTAAATTGGGGGGGGGGGGGCATTCAGTGTTGTAAAAAAGGTTAGGAGACCTGTTTATGTCTCACTGTTCATTTGAATTAGTTTTGCATTTTTTGTTTTTCTCTGAGCAAAGAGCTCCTGGAAGACTTTATTAAAGCTGCTTACACGATCTGCCTCTAACTTGCTTTGAGATTTGGTTGTGGTACCTTTGGACATTCTACTACAAATCCTTACGTGCTTCTTTCTTCCTGGGTTTAAATTTGTGTTGGCTTTTCCTGATGTTGTTCTCACTCTCGTAGCTTTGTAGCAGCCATTCTTATTTCAGGGTCTGGTAGACCCGGATAGCATTTTTCTCCTGCATTCTGACTTTCCAAGAAGACTTTTTCTGTTTCCCAGATGCTTCAAGTAAGTCAGTCTGGGAGCGTAGCAGTCAAACGTCGTCGTTCCCCTGTGTAATTGGAAGGTCCTTTTCCAGCAGAGGCGTTTCAGCAGGTTGGCAGCCCCAAAGGTGTGTAGGCAGGCAGGCACCTGCTCTGTGCCGTGGCCGTGGCGTGGGCGAGCGCGTGGGGCTGCGTGGGGTGGGGCGCGCGGCTCTGGGCTGGCACAGCCTCCTCTGGCCGCGGCCCAGGCTGGATAGGCTGCGCTGCTGGGGAGGGCAAAACAGACTGGAAGTGACAAGAGCCAGTGAAGGAGTAGTCAGCAAGCAGTTTGGAGAGATTGCCATCCCTGAATTTGCTCCTCTCGTAGACAGCTGTCTGTCTTTTCGAAGCAGCTTACTTTGCAAAGAGGAGTAGAGGGAAAAACATACCCGTTTTTTAAATGCGAGGTGTTACTTGCTGATGAGACTGGCTGACTTTTTTTTTGAGAAACGTTCCTTTTTTTTTTTTCCTTTTTTTTTCTTCCCTCTCTGTTTAGCAGTCTTAATTTCAGCCAGGGAGCTGCAGAATGAGGCAGCTGGCCAATTTTGAGTGTTTATGGGACAGTACTGGTCCTAATTTCTTTAAGAATAAACTCGTCTGATGAGCAAGTCAATGTGTGGCTGTGTCTGCAGCATTATTTCTTCTTTAATGAAGAGGCTGGGCTGTTCGACCTGCTGCTCCAATCTTCTGTCTTGCAGTCATACATCAGAGCAGTTGCAGAGACTATCCATTGAATGTCTCAATCAGCCGAAGAAGGTAATTATATTTTTAATTTTAACTATACCATTAAAAGGATGCTGTATAATTTGGATTTACATGATACAAAGACAAATTTCAGATCTTTTTGGCAGTTTTCTTGACCTTGAGTAGCTATCCAATATCATTTTGCCATTATCAGGTTGTGTAGCAATAGAAATGTGCTGCAGTAATTGATTTTGTAATAGGATCAGGTGATTTACTGGATACACTGACAACCACTTGCTTGCTTGTTCTGAAACGTGGAGCACTCTAATGGATGTTTTGATTGCAGCCTGGAGTTGCTCTGAAACTGCTAGATGCTCAAAGATGTAACATCTCATTTGTCAGCCTATCCCCTTTCCTGATGGCCACTTAGAATACATTAACACATATGCTTTATGCATTCTCCGAGAATTTGGTCCATGCTAAACGTAGTCCAAGTTTGTGCCTAGAGGAGAGTACAGAACAGTTCTTTATGGATTGCTATTAAATGTTGGGGGTTTTTTTCTGTTAATATGTTGTGCTTTGGAAGTAGAAGTCTGGCTCTAATTAGAAAACAAACCAAACTGAACTAAACAAAAACCATTCCATATTAGAATATGGATTTTACTGTGGAAAAAGCCATTAGGAGCTGTGATCCAGTGAATTAAATTGGGGAGCTTAATTGGGCCTACTTTTTGAATCAATTTGTTTTAGGCTGATGAAACATGTTGTTGAACTCTTAAGAGCTTTCAAGATACATGGTACGCCATGCATCTGCAAATTAATTGGAGAGTAGTATAAGTACAAAGTGTGTTACAGTGATTGTTAATAGTTTGTATCTAGTTCTTTTTACTTTCAAAAAAGTCACAAGTCTTACCTTTATTGTGAAAGAATAAACATGCCCTTTTGCGTTCACCGTTATGTGCCATATCATATAATAATGAAAACTTGAATACAAAAAAAAATCTACTGAGGTATTAAATGGATTTTCCTTGTTGTTGTACCTATTTTGGAGTGAAAACGGATAGGGAAAATACTATTCAGAAAGTAGAAAAGTCTCACCGGGACCTGTAAGTAAGAAACAGTCAAAACATAACTTCAGTAGGCTAAAGTTTAAGTTTAGAGGATGGCACTTGCTTTGGCTGGAGAACATCAGTATGCAGTGTTCAATAGGAGGTTGAACAACTAATAGCTAGGATCAAACACGTAGCAATTTCTCAACTGATCGTATATTCAGTGATTTCAGTGGCCTGAAGTAAATCAAGGTGGCTGGATTAGAAATTGTTGAACCTGATTATAATTAAACTAAACTGGAAAGCTTCTTCAGCATTCTTGATAAAAAACAGTGAGCAAGAAACACATGATTTAAACCAATTCATTTTAGTTTTATTTTCCATTTATACCTCAGTGAAGGTAACTAAAGGAAAATTGATTCTCACTCATTTATTTTATTACATCTATTTACTTATATGGAGAATATACTATTGCCACGCTTGCTCCTGTTGTGTGTGGCTTGACATTCATATTCTTCTTGGCTGTTTGATTTGGGTTTGTATTTCCATTTTTTTGGGTTTGTTTTGGTTTGGTTTTTTTAACATTGTGAAATGAGCATGAAACCTTTGCAGAAATAGGTTTTATCTCACCAGCTTACACATGTAATTCAAATCCTTACACACGCAGATACCTATTTCTTCAGTGTACAATATGTTTTTTCAGTCTGGAAGAACTGGTCATTGTGTTGGAGTAGCAGAATGAGCCCAAGCGTGTTTTTTGAACTTGAAGAGGAGTAGTGTTCAAAGGTGTTGGTGGTGTTGGGGGTAACACTTCACTGAGCTCCGGTTGCAGGATTTACTTAGTGATTATTGAGTTGAGTGATTTGACTTTTAAAAAGGTGCATGTGAAGGCAACAATCTCACAGTGTTTCAGCTATTTATTTTAAATTGCCTTAACAGGCAGTAGGAAACACAGCTATTAGCTTAAGAGAGAGAATAATTAAAAATCACTTCCATTTAAAGAAGTTAACTTGATGAGAAAAATAAGCTTAAATAGATTGCTTTTACTTTGCTTTTATTTTTATACATCTTTTTCAAGGTTAGTTTATACTACATGAAAATTTTGCTACCATAATGTTGTATATCATAAAAGCATTTGCAAGAAAGTTGATGTGATATGCTGTGTTTTGAATTCTAAACATGATGATAAAGGGCTAGGGGATTAAGTTCTGAAGTTCAGGAGAAACATCTTTGTAAGTCAGTGACAAGACTAGTTGAAAAGAATTACATTTTTCAGAGAAGGCAGATAGTAAGCTGTTTTTTAAAATAGTGTTTTGTGTGCAAACTTGCACTTGAAAACATACAACTGTGTGAAACTGTAACTAGGGCAGGGAAGAGAAAAGAGTTACTCTCTGGAGAGTGATATGTTTCTGAAATGGCAGTGAATAAATATGTACTGCAGGTACTGTTGCGTTAAGGGAGCAGGAGGAGTACTAGAGCTAATTGAATAGTAGTATCAGAAGTGCTGAAGTTGTATTTAGCAGTCTAAAAGTTCAACTGGAGACTCACCAAAATGCCTCTGGCGTGTGTTGGTGACTCTTGGGTAACACAGCCCAAGGTGCCCCTGCCCGTGGCCACCCACTGTGTCCCCTGTGTTGCCTCCCAGCTCCCGCCCCACAGTCACATCCTGCTGGATGGGACAGCTGGTTCCTATGTGCAGCAGCACTGTTATTTTAGGTCCTGGCACCTCCTGGTGCTCTGGTGCTTAAATAACAAAAGCCAGCACTTGGCCAGATTTAAAACTAGTGTTTCTGTCTTATTATTCAGCCAGAAGATATTTGTAGTGGTAGCCACTACAATAGCCCTGAATAGGATTTGTTTTCTAAGGAAATTGTCATGAGAATGAGACTTTGAGCACGTGAAACTTCAAGGTAAACATTATAGTAAAATGTTACGTTAAAATCACAAAGAAACTGTCTTTATCTTAAATGGTACATTCACTGTTGAAAATTAACCTTGGTAATTAGGTCTCAACATTTGCCAATATTGGTTTAATTGTGCACACCATTTAGTGGGATGATTTTATAGACTTACAATATTGTATGTTTAAAGTGTCTCCCAAAGTGTCAACAAATTAGATGCCTTTATTAAAAAAACCCAAAACCAACAAAAAAAAATTGAGAGAATTATATCATTTTTTTAAAAATTGGTGCTTCTTACTTTTTACCCGTTTTAACAGAACTCTTGGAGGTGTTTCCCAGAGAAACACTTGACAAAATGATGTCCCCTGTAAGCTTTCTCAACAGTCAAGTTTAATTTGATTTTCCTGAAATATCATAGTACTAGGTTTTTGTGTGCATGTGCTGTTTTGCATAACCATACCAGATTCTGTGGAACCCAGAACTGTTACTAATTGGTAACAAGCATTCACAATAGAAGAAACCCCATACTTTTGTTTACTGATCTCCTTCCAAAAATATAGTGGAAAAGCATTGCTATTTTTGAATGCCTGTGTAGCTACAGACAAAAGATAATGATCTTCTAAACTGGTTTTCTCACTCTGCCTGACCTTCCAGATCACTTGAGGGCTTCTGCATCCAATTACTTAATGAGGAATTGACCAGATTGATTAATAGCTTCCCCCTTCCACTCCAGGTGGTTTCAGTAGGATCAAATACTAGGTTGCTGGCAATTGCACGTTGTTTTAGGGTCTCACCTAAACGTAACTTGAATTAAGTCCAGAATAAAACAATGGGACCATGAAAATGGATGCATGACATACCTTGCACTTCAAAATTTGTCGGACATCCTTATTTTATAAGAGTACATGCTTATTTTATAAGAGTGTAGATGTCCGTATTGCATGTAAAGCCCTCATCTTAAACTGGAAAAGTACCAATAGTGGAGAAGGAATATTAAAAAAAAGGAGTACTGCGTGAAGTAGAATCAAGACTGGAGAATGCGAATGATTGGATACTAAGGGGAGAAGCAGTAAATTATTAGGAACTAGAAACAGGCAGGTGTTTTACTGGAAGGTGGAAAACATTGCTGTAAGCCACTTTTTTATTATCTATGTATGTATGAATCTTGCACAGCTCCTAATCACAGATTCTGTTTTACTTTTGCAGATAACATGCAGTGTGTGTGCATTTATACACATGGACAAGTGCTATAGTTGGGATTTGTGTTTTCTTTTTTGTTTCATGCTGCCCTCTGAATTGGTATAATTAGAAATTTATTATGGGATCTGAATGTCAGGCTTCAGTCCCTAAGAAATACAATTTGTGATCATAATTCTGCATTTTAGATAGCAGTTCTAATGTGTCTAAAGGGAACCTGGTAACTCCCACATGGCTAAACTTAGCTCTGCTGAGAATAATGCTTAAAAAAAACCCCAAAATAAAAATCAAAGTATTCTTTTAGTAGAATGAAAAGAAAATATCAATCTAGATATAGCCAATAAAAAAAAGAACAGGTCTTTTTAGGTCAAAACCTTTAGTAAATTAAAAGTTAATTCTTCTTGTAAATAGATTTTCATCTTTAAATGTTGTGTTGTACAGATGCTGAAGAGTGAAAGTTCCTGTTTCTTGTGGAGATACCTACTTTCCCTGTTTTGCGCATGGCACAGCAAAAGCAAGGAACAAGTCATGAAGTATTTCAGCTAGGCAAGCAGATATGTATTTTTTGTGGCTTATTTGGTTGTGCCATCTTGCAGCTGCTTTATGTGTTAAGAGATTAGTGTAATTATAACTGGAGAGAGAAGACTTCGCTGAATTTTGAAGTATGATGGCCTATGATTTTCATGAATGAATGATGATTTATGGGGTGTTTTTTTGTTTGTTTTAAACTGGTCCTTCTCAGCACAGCTTCTGTCTCTGCCAGCAGCTTAACAGTGAAGTAGTCTTGCGGGCCTAAGGGGGAGAGACTGGAGGTGTGTGATGTTACATGATCAGAAAAGAAGTCCTGCTGTGATCAGAAGGGTGGAGATGGTAAAATGGCCTGTGAATACTCCAAAGAATAAGTTTAAATAGCAACAGACTTCTTCTGAATAGTTGGGCGAAGAACCTTCCTTGGTGGTATTTGAATGTAGAGATGGTAAGAACATAAAACCAAGAGGGAGGAAGCCTTCTGTGTGTGGGAGATGACAGACTATGCCGAGGAACTGAGCCAGGGAAAAAGGACATATAGATTTTTAAGGTTAGAGGAAATATTATGGTTATCTAGTCTGACTGTCTGCATAGCACAGCACAGGATTGTACCCATGCTGTAACCCCAAGATCGAGGTTCGGTAACAGTATTCACCATTCAGAGCTAAATTGTACTGCTCATTCTTTTGATTCAGACTGTTCTGCCCGCAAAGCCCTAGTCCAGCACTTGTTGTATTGTCATCTGTTAACTCTTTAAAGATCCTATAATAGTATTTTGATTTTCCTAGGTCTTTATCAAGCTAAAGTAATTTCTGTCTTTTCCTTTTTTTTTTTCTTAAGAGCAGCACATAATTTTTTTCCTGTTGTCAAAACAGGAAAAATGATGACAACCTAGCAATCAGTAACATTTTGTGGTAAAATGCTATTACTGGCATCAATATTGTCATTATGAGAAGAACAGCAGTGTAAGAGACAGCAAAACCATTGCAATGTCCTTTTGCTCAAAGCAGAATTTAGAAAAAATCAATTACAGAAATAAATGAGATTTCCCAAAAGTCGTAATTGGGGTGGTTTACCAGAATGGTAGAGTTTTTCTTCATCCAAACAGGCTGACATTGCAAGTTTTGATTCGAGTACAATCGCTTTCTTAGAAATGCTGTTGCAAGTGCTACAGCACACACAGTCCTGTTAATAGTATTAAAGACTATGAGATTCTGGGGTTCGAATTAAGTATTGTCGATTTTGATCAAACCAACTTTTCAGATAAAATCTTAGTAACTCTTCCCCCAGTTCCCTCCTTCTCCAAGGTTGCATTTTACTCATTAAATTCCACAAGGCAGCAATGAGCCATGGAGAGGGAGATGTCATCACAGCAACAGAGAGCTTCATGTTCTTGAGCAGTAATATCACTGGAGCAAAACTGAATTTGTGTGCTTTGCTTGGCTGGTTTGAAAGGCCCTCCAAGAAACTTCTTACCTACTGATTCCTATGAATATTTGTTTTTCTAAGTAGCAAACTTTACTTTTTGTGACTCTGTGCTGTGACTTAGAACTTGTTGCCATTCAGCCTTGGGAGATGGTGTTCAGGGACACATAAAGAATAAAGCTCATGCGGTACTAACTGTTCTGGTCATCCTTGCAACACTTTCAGTCACCAGAAAATATCTTGCATCCTTGTAAGCCAAATGCTATGGTCTGCTCATTGTTTCGGTAAAGTAATTGTAAAGACTTTGTTTCTTGTACATTTTATTAAAGCTTCTGTTCTGAAGCTTTTAAACAATTGTTTCCTCAGTACTGTTTTATTCCAGTTTTAGTGGTGTTTTATCTGTTACCTTAAATACCTTTGCAATTACACTGTAGTGCAAGCCAGAGAAACAAACATCTCACATGTTGGTATGTTATGCTCTGTGTATTTAATACTTGAATTAGGCTGTCAGTTTAACAACTTGTTCTCCATAGAGTTCAAAAGATTTTTTTTTAATAAATAATTATAATTTTTCTTCATTCCATAAGAAGCCTCTTTTTCCTTTACCATCCCTATTGAGATGTCACTGATGATATTGTATTGATCCACTAAAAAGGTTTGTGGCAAAGCTTTTTACTTGATGTAGGCTGTCTTTTTAATTATAGCTGTGCCAGTATGCTGCATAGAACTCTGTAGTTAGGGTTGTGTCAGCACTTACATATGAAATCTCTCATTTTTATCAGCGACTTAGTGCTGACAATAAAAAATTGCTTTGAGGAAAAGCATAGCAAGATCTTAGCCTTCAGGGTGAGTCAGTAAGAGTTCACTATATTAAAAACTATTCAGATGAATCTGAGTTAATGAAAGGTTATAACCTTCTCTTTTACACACAGACTCACTATGTGTGCTTATAACTACTGTTTTAAAATTATTTTTTAAGGCTTTTTTCCTTACTTGAGGTACTGCCATTCAGCATCTAAAAAGCAGCAGAATTCAATGCTCTCTTCCTCTGGGCATCTCTAAGGGATCTATAGCAGTTCTTGAACCTGCCTGCCTTTTTGTCTTGGTTCCCCCCTGCCTCCTCTTCCGCTTCTCCCAAGCCTCCAGTTGCTCAGAGTGAAGGACCTAGCAGGAATGAAGGTTGGCTGTCTCACTGGTGTTCTGTTTTTATACTTACCAAATGTTTGATCCCACGTGAGAAAGAAATGTGTGCAGAGGGGTATTTTCTCCTTATTTTAGAAACATAAAGCAGCTACTGTAAAAGCATGTGTCTCATACTACAGACTGAGGCTGTTGTATGCTGGCTCACAGTCCAGAGCACAGAACTATTCCCTAATGATGGGAGCCTAAATGAACAGGATTGATTTGGTTTTTCCCTAATGGTGGTAGTGAGAAGGCCTACCCTTTGTGGGAAAGGGAATGGCTCGATCACTCAGGGTTCAGTTCCTACTTGTACCTGCAAGGGTGTAAGTGCTCATCTCTCCCTTCTCTAGAAGAGCGCTGAGAAATTGTTTGGGTGGGGGCATCTTGCATCTCTGTTGTGGTGTGTAAGCCGCTGTGTGATTAAGACTAAGGAGAGAAAGGCAGAGGGAATATAATTTTGCAGGCTTAGTATACTTTGCCCTGAGTTTGGGGAAGATGCCTGAGCACCAGAGTCTGCTCCCTGCATTATTTCCATGTCTCTCTCAAAAATTTTAACTATATGGAAAAAGCAGGACTAAAATACGGCTTTCCCTAGGAGCTGATATCCTAGAGTCATCATCCCTTCTGTTATTCTTTGCTGTTGTCTTAGACTGCTGTAGTGAGGAGAAAGAAATGCTGGTTTAAATCTCCCTCATCAGATTTTGCTCTGATAATGCACATGTGTATCTTTTTTCATTTCTCATCTACCTGAGCCTGACATACAGACCTTATGACATTTTGATTTTTTTCTGCTTTGTTTGTGGATAGGTGTCAGCCTGGTTATCAGGCCCTCCTGGGACAGGAATATGCTAGAGGAAAAACAAACATATAATCAGCACACTCAACTGTCAATGAGTTCAAAAAGTGAAAAGAAGAAGGAGGAGATGTAATGCTCAAAAAACCTGAATTTAAAGAGTCAGAGTTATCAGAGTTCAAAGCACAGCTGCACTACATTGCTACAGATAGAAGTCTGGCTTTCACAGGAGCTTGCTATCACAGTTAAGTGCAGCGTAGGTGACCTTGCTGGGCAGGCCTCTGACAGAATCACTCTTTCACCTGTTTGTTGCTAAGATAAAGCAGTTCACTATGAAATGTACATACATACCATTGCATCCAGCAACCTAGAAAACGTGTGTGAATATACCTTGTTTACATTCTCTGGGCATGTTGATGGACCTTGAGGGCAAAAATTGGAGTGTGAGACTGTTGTAATGCAGGAAGAAGTTGGGTTCACAAAGAAATGACATTTTTGATCCTTTATTTACCTTTCACTTTTTCAAAGCTCTTTTTCAGGGAAGTATGTGTAATAAACATCACTTATAAATGGGGAAACAGACTCCGAAAGTGAAAAGGATGAAGGTTTTTCTTCAGGCCCCTGGCAAATCTGAGCATGGAAACCAAATCTCCTCAGAGTGTGTTCAGCAGTTTTCCCACTAGGTCACATTTTCTCCACATAGTATTTTCTTTGTGAGAAAAGCACAGAGAAAAGTCACAAGTAACTGCAAGATGGCAAAACATTTGTGGGGTATTCCAAGTACCTTGAAAAGGTGATCCCCATTTCATTTAGCTGGAGAAATAAGGCACAAAGAAGACAGTGATTTGCTGAAATTCTCTCATCTGGATTTGAGATAAAAATCATGACTGTTTCTTACCTTTTTAACACGTTTAACAAAATAGTCTCTGTAGCCTCTTGGACCTTATTGCTTCAGTTTCCTTTGTGCCACATCTTCACAAGTACGTGTGCAGTGTCTTTGCCAACCATTGGGAACTGTGTGCCAACTAATGCAGCTGTCACTTGATTATTTTTTTTCCCCCAAGCTTTTTGGCTCCATCTGCTTGCCTGGTCACTTCCATTGTTTGCTTTCCATTTCCTACTGTGCTGCCTCCCAGATGCATAGTTGTCAGTAATAGTCAGTTTGTGCCTCTCCCTGCCCCCAGTCTCCCCAGAGGATGCAGATTACACCTTTCCTTCCTCTAAATGCCTATGCCCATACTCACAATTCAGGATGGAGAGTGGAAGAGACTTCCTGAACATGTCATAACTAATGTATACCAAAGCATTTTCCATCTGCTTTCCACCCACAGCTACAGCTATTTCTCACAGTATCTGCAGTGACAACAAAATATTTTTCTTGAGCAGGTTTTGGTTAAGTGGCATAAATTGAGGAAGAAAGGAAACAGCTAGACAACGTGGAGTGAAGGATAAGTGCAGGAGCTGGGAAAGGAGTTCTATAATTTATTTATCTTAAAGGTATAACAACCCCTAATTTTGAGTGGTAATTTACTGATGGAAGATTGGTCACTAATTATTTTTTCTACTTAGAAAAATCCCTTGCATATCATCAGCAATTCAAGATGTTAAAGTGTGCAAATCATGCACATTGCTAAGTTAGTGCAGAGCATCACAATTAGTGTGATGAGCCAGCTGAATTTGAAACAAAACATGAACTGGCAAACCACTTAGCCTAATTCAAGTGAGTAATATGGATAGAGTCTACCTGCTACTTATGCATGTTTGATGCTCAATTTTATTTATTTATCCATTTATTTTAAATATCCATATGTGTCTATATATTTACTTGCCGTTGATTTGGTGTCAGGTTTTGTTTAGGATCTCAAGAAAGCAGCAACAACACAAGAAAGCAGTTCCAAACTGATTAAGTTTTGCAAGCTTTATTGGTCTGAGAAGTTCTTTGTTTCATTGTTGTAACCAAGATGTTTTTACCTGGCTTATGTGTACATGCACA
Source organism: Gymnorhina tibicen (assembly GCA_013399875.1). Taxonomy (NCBI): domain Eukaryota; kingdom Metazoa; phylum Chordata; class Aves; order Passeriformes; family Artamidae; genus Gymnorhina; species Gymnorhina tibicen. The sequence goes on from VXAZ01009925.1 coordinate 836,215, forward strand.
CTGCCTAAAAAGTTCTTCGGATCAGATGGGTGCATTAAAGCCTATACATAGGGTGATTTTTAAGTACTTTGTGTATCTCAGTTAACGTTTTGTGCATTTAGCACTTCTTCCTTCAGAAGAATGAGTAGTTAACCTGTATTTGCTGTACTTTATCTTTGTGGAGTTTCTAAATGCATTGAATTCTAAGAGAAAATAATAAAGCTGCACGTAAGGTTAATTGTTACCCTGAGGAGGCAAAAAATGCCACCTTCCAGGCTGATTCTTACTAGAAATGTGGAGTTAATATTTTCCAGACTGACAAGTTTCTGGCCATTTGGTGACCATACCTTCCAGTGGGGACAAACTTACAGAAGAGGCATCTTTCTTTATGAAGAACATAATGAATTTTTATGTGTTTCAGTACTGAAAGTCTTCCTCAAACCTGTTTTATGCAACACATAGCGTGAATCTTATCACTATTCTGCTAGTGTATATATATATATTCTTATCACTATTCTGCTAGTATCACAATATTGCTAGTATGGTTACATTAATTACTCCCCCCCACACACACACCCTGGTAGTGCTCCACTTTCAGGTTCTTTGTGGACCTTTAATTTTGTAAATAAAGTAAGATAGTAGCCTTCTATCTGTGAAAAAATGTAGGCAAAGAAGTATAGTGAGTTTTGTTGGAAACGACATTTAATGGCTCTGAGCTGTTCCATTGACTCAGTGACTCCGCAAAGGTAGCAACAATCACTTGGGTTATGGAATGTTTCAGATCCTTTATGATCCCATGGCATCTAAAAAAATCCCCTAGCAAAACAATGCCCCCACTACCACCAAAGAAAAACCAGCAATGAACCCTATTCTGAGAGAGCAAAGATGTAAAATGTGTATTAGTGTATTAGAGATATTAGCTCCTTTTATGGCAGGAGGTTTGATCACTGTAAGCACAGGAAGACCTTAGTTATTTCATCACAACTAGTTCACAGAGTGGCTGTTTGTGGATTAGTGAGTTGCAGAAGTGCTAAAAACTAGTGGCATCAGATTCTTGTAACATAAAGGAACAAACTCTTTGTGTCCTCTGTTGTCTGCTCATGTAGAAATCACACTTTCAAAATTTCTCATGTGTAGTAGATTTCCACATACTCAGTGAAATGGATGCTATTCCAATGTGTGTAGCTGACCTTTGATTCTCAGAATTAAAATTCTAAGTGTAGGAATTATGGAAAACAGTACATAGTACCAGTACCTGCTTTTGGGAAGAGCTGAGAAATAAAGAAATGATGGCAATTGCTTGGTTGTTTAACTGTTACCAATTTATTTTAGGCATAATCTGAAAAGGTCTTGTATCAGTACATGTACCTTTACACGTGACTGCGAGTGGTTCCATGAGCAGGAAAATGTAGGTAGCTGACAACTGAAATCTTGTGCCATCACTTGCAGAGGGATGGCTATGGTAAATGTCCTGATGACATATATTATATAAGGTGTAATTAGGTGACAGATGGTATCAAACTTGCACTTGTAGTTGGCATAGTTTTTTGAGGAGGGAACAGTAAGGACACACTGGTATTTTTGCACTGTATTTAGCCACTTCTGTTCACAAACCCCCAGATCTTGTACATTTACTCATGCTGTTTGAATGCAATTACACTTTTGTTTTTAAAAAGCAAGTTCTCAGATGGACAGTTAAGACAGCCTTGATTCTGAGGAAGGCAGGTATTACTGCTGTATAAATTTAGCCTTCTTTTTAAATGTGTAAGTATACAGTGGTTATTGTTTCTTGACAGGCCATCTATCACAATGGCAGGATTGATACTCCTACAACCATGAGTCCACTATTCTCCACATTTAAAACTTCCTATGATTGTAAATATTGGCAAGTACTGTTAATACGCAAAGACATTTGTCTCTTTGTTTGGTTTATGGTAGTGATTGTATTGATGACTGACAAACAGCTTCTGGTATCAGGAAAAATCTGTCACAAATAGAACATTTTATTTCATTTTCCTGCAAGGACTGTAGTACAGTCTGCATTTTCTCAGTTAGAATAAAAAAAGATATTATTTTGGTATTTTCTGTTTTTTAATTCTATTAAATTGATTGCTGTCCCAAGGTAATGGTTTTTGTCTCTACTAGTCACAATGAGAGTGCCTGTTTGTAATCTTCTACTCTTGAATTTGGTTTTGCTCATTTATTTAATCAATAATTCTCCTTGGATCCTGTTGCTGATCTGTCATAGCAGCTCTAAATGGCTTGGCAAAGAGTCCTGTGCAAAGGTAAACAGACTTCTGTGACTTTCACATGATGTGAAACTTGAGTTGGGCTTTAGCAACCTGTACATTTCAGGATCATATACGGATTTACATCAGCCTGCGTTGGGTACGTCAATTAAAAGGAGCTTAGAGAGATGAACACTCTTTGAAAACACATCCTTATAAACGTGTCAGCTGCTTTAGACATGAGTTAGTCTGAACTTCGCTGGCTGACTGGTTTAACATCTTACTTGTTAGTTTCCTTTATGTAATTCTTGTCCTAACTATTATAGTATGCTTCAAGGACAATTCTGGTTGGACTCCATCTCCATTGTTAGAGAAGCTTTAAATATTATTAAATTAAAGAATTGAGTTCTTGACCTTTATGACAGTTTTCCTCTTCTTGGTGCACAAAGCCAATTTATCTTGAAGCATAAAATAAACAACTTAGTACTAATGTTATGAAGTGTCCATTTCTGCTTGTTTCAGCTGTTACTAAATATAAAAATTGATATGCTGGAACACTTACTCCTGAGTCGTCGTCTTTCTCCAAGCCTTGCATAATACAGTAAATCAATAATGCACTTTCTTGCCTACAGGCGCTGAACAGATCTGATCCTGTTTACTCTGTATCTAGTAATGAATTATCTATAATTCCTCTAAGACCTTACACTGTATAATTTATTCTACGCTTCACGTTTTTTTCCTCTTGCTATCCCCTTATGCTTAGTTCACTTATGGTTTTACACTGCCACATGTGCTTGGAATATTCTCTGTTGTGATACACAGCTTCTAATTTCACCTTGCAATTTCTTTTCAAAACACAATTTTTCTGTGATCTCATCTAGTTCTACTTTCCTGTGTTGCTGCTTCTAATTTTCTTAAACAGTAGTGGGTGAACTGATAAGCAGCATATCAATCCCATTGCAGGAAGCTAAATGTATGTCTTCTCTCCTTGGTCTGAGATTTGTGAATTCTGTTGGACAGTATAAATTATAGACTCCACTGTACTAGAGCCACTTGGCTCATTCCTTCTGGAAAGGAATGCATGTATTGATAGTGAGAGATCCTGGTTGATATTTGTCAAACCTGGACTTTCCCTGTGAAGGATAAATAAAAGCACCGGCTTTTGGATTTCATGTTTATGTACTGGGCATGAAGGTTACTGGTAACTAATTTGGAGGTGATAATGTACCTATTAAAAAACAAAATCTGGGGTTGTTTTACTTGTGCAGATCCAGAAGACTTGAATAGACTTTCAGAAATGCACTGAGGCAGGAGCAGCACTGGTCATTTCAGTCATGGGGAAAGTATAGTGAACAGGATAGAGGTAATAAGTGAACAAGCAGGAGTAGAATCATTTCCTACAGCCATAGTGTTAGAAAAACCACTAAAACATTTTCCTTTAGAAAGATCCTTTTTTATAGTTCCAGTTGTGGAATGCATATGCCCTTGCATGGCACATCTCCTTGAACCCACTGATGATGGGATTGTTGATACCTTTGCTTATGCTTTCAGTGTATTTGCAAGCTTGTCTTATATTTTGTTAAATTTCTGAGATCATTGGAACAACTTAAGGAAGTTTAAAAAAATCCAAACCAACAAAAAAACCATTTTTTAGAATTGAGAGTAAAGCTGGGAGCAAAGCACTCTGTCCAAGCAGTAAATTCTGTGGTAAATTTGCCATCTGCATATAGACATGAACTTTCTTTTTTCTTCTCCCTTGAAGTTGTCTGTCCTCACGAGCTTTCTCAGGATGTTCACTTTTTAAAGTGACTGCTAAAGAAGCAGGAAGCCCATGAATTAGAACAGTGAGATAGGATCTTTCTGGCAATTCCAATTGACCAGTACTCTTTTCCTCATATGTTTATCACAAAGAAAATAACAAAAAAATTATTTTGTCGCTTGGAAAATATTTTACATTTTAATTGCATTTACAGCTTGTTCTCTGATTAAATAAGGGAAGTGGAAGCAGTTCATTTCTACATATCACCTCTGTGGTACTTAGCATTTCTGAGATGTGTGTTACGTATAAAACTTTGTAGGCTGTAGATGCCACCTACGTCCTAAGACTATGGTTGAGATCCTTGGCTGACTTGCAGTGGGTCGTATCAACATGGGGAAACTGTGGAACAGAACAGAACATGAATCTGAAATGAGCTCTTACTACTTTCCCAGGTGAATGTGACTGGGCCGTAGTGGGCATTGAGTTCAGGTTCAGCTGGGCCAACTGCAGGTTGTGGCTGCATGCTGCCTGCCCTGTGCCCCTGAGGGAGATTGTTCACCTCTAATCTGTGTGTGGAACTGCTCGTGTGAGTGCTTCCTAATCTATTTCAGGCAAAACGAATCTGCTTAGCTGAGACTTTAAACTTGTAAGCTAACCTGGCTCATTCTGACTGAAGCGGATTAGTGATGCTTATGTGCGCAGGTACGCCAGGAGATCTGGTTGGATGCAGGGATAAGCAGGTTGGGTGTGGGAGGCTGAGCCTATGCCTCAGGAAGAGTGTATGCATGTGTGTCTACACGCCTATTCTTTCCAGAAGTACCTTTAAATCGCTTATTTTAATGTGTCAGGAAGTGTGCTTTGAAAGCAAAATAAATCTTGTGCAGAATAAGCATACTGGGGTGCTTGCTGAGCACTTGTTTTCTATTAGCTGCTAGTCCTTACCTATTTTAAACTTAATATATGACTGCTTTGTTGTAATTTTATCTAATTCAGTGATCTAGGGTTTTCCTGTGATGCTTGTTTTAGTTCTTGTACATTTCTAGGTATAAAAAGTTCAACTAATATTTCAGTTTCCACTGGAACTGTATGCACACAACTGCAATGGAAGAAGACCAACTAAATAATTTTTCAAAAATGTCTGTTAAAAAACTGCTGTCACACTTCTGAAGTTGATTTTTTATGTTTTAAAAAAGTCCTGCTAGAAAATCTGCTGAAGATTTCTTCCATTTTTCTCTGTTGCATAACTAAGAGAATTTCTGTGCAAGCTCACAGAAATCTCATGCTTTTTTGAGGTTGGTAATGTGATCTCTACGCAGTCAACCATTTTGTCAGTGATGGATGGTGCCTGCATCTGAGCTGTTTGGTATTTCCATGCTGGGATATAGATGATGGAGCACTCATCATCCGATCTCTATTCCTTCACCAGCGACAGAAAGACCTGGTAGTGCCCAGCCTGCTGTCCTGCTACTGTGACATTTTCCAGATGTTAGGACTCATCAGAAAAAGTGTCTGGAATGCTTCAGTGTTTTGTAAATTTATCACCTGGGACTGATTAGACTTGGGATCAGACTTTTAGGTTTCCACCTCCTGACCACTTGTAACAAGTCCTTTAAAACAGGTCCAAAGCTGTTGATTTCAGATTGTTTTTTCTGGTGAGCCCTAGAGCTGAGAGTGGCAGATGTTGCTCTCTGTGACAGTTTCAACTCCAAGCCAGATGTGCAGCAGGCTTTCTTTGCTCTCTCCCCCCACTCCTGAGACTCAAAAATCGAGGAATGCAAGACTAATTGGGCGGTCTGTGAGAAGTGGCTTTGGTCCAGAAGTTCCAAGAAGAACCACAATAAATTTACACTGATCAGTATTTTTAAAATTGTCAGTTCTTCAACAGAGAAGTGAACATTGAGCTCAGGAGCTGCTGCTGAGAACAGCGATGTTCCTGAAACAGTTGGTACCATCAATGTCAAAGTAGTCGTTTAACATATTGAGAAAATACACCAGAAGTGCCTAAAAGAGCTTGGGGGTTTCAGGTCAATGCCCACCCATGAAGATGAGATATCTTGGAAACACATACTTGATCTACTCACTGCAGATCTGTAGTCCCCATTGGTGCCATTACCCCTTGTTAACTGCAGTACCTTTGAGAATGGCTATGAGCTCTGTCGGAGTGGATTTCAGTACAAAAACCCTGTACTATTAAAAGTAGAGAATACGTTCTTGCTAGGGTTTGATAAAAATCTATGAGGAATTCACCAGGAAATGAAAGGATTTCTTAGAGCCTAGTTTCTTTCCAGGATTCTTACTGAAGAAAGAAAGAAAATTGGTGTGCTGGATATTTCCCAGGTGTCGAGATGATTGGAATGGAAATGCAAATACCTTAAAAAGTTCAGCTGTATTTTTTGGTACCGTTTTATACTTCGTACCTAATCATTGCTTCAGTTGAGCAAATAGCTGGCTCCTGTATCTTGGTGACTAAAAAGTAACTTCAAACTTTGGACAGAACGGTACCATTTGTTAATCATCCATGCATCTGAGAACATGGAGGCCCATGTGCAGATTATAAGAAAAATTTAAATAGACACAGACATGAAGGCTATGAGGGATGACTTGAACTTCACGTTGCCTATAGTATATTCTGTTTTCCTCAGTGGAGGATTGGACCTTTTGAAAAATTGAGCTATTTAGTGAGAGAGCCTTACAGTTACTAAAAGCCTTTTTGGGCTGCTGCAGTGAGAAAAATTACTGTAAGGTCCATTTTGCAGGCTTCAAGCTATGTCATAGGACATAAACTAATCAGCCAGGTTTTCCAGTAAGAACAAATATAAATGCCCTGTTTTCGATGGTGCTGTTGCTATCAACAACCAATGTATTATTCAGAAAGTCATCCAATTTGGCATTCTATCAGTAGAAACAGTTGGAGTCAAATGCAACTGTTTGCAGCTGGACTGTTCCACACATCACTCTTATATAGTAGTGATAAAACAACATTCTGAATTAGCTGGATAATGGCCTCAAAATTTGTATTAAATCAGTTATTTTATGAATTTTGTTTTGTAACAGCTTTTCTAGGTTAGAAAATAAACAACCAACCCAACAATGTGCTTTGTGTGTTCAGTGTATCCAGAGCTCTGTTCTTTCGAGTCGACAAGGTTTGACTTTTCTCTTGCCTATTGTGTTGTGGGTTTTTGTGGCACTTATGAGAAACCATTTTGTCTCACAGATTGTACCATCTCAGCTGCTTTGGATTTCCACCTATTACCAGCAATCTAGCAAATTTCTCCTTCTGAATATCACTACTTCACTAGGACCTCAGCAACTTCATCTCCTTGCTTCCAAAATATGCTGATCTCCAGTATCCATAAGGCTACTGTGTGGCACGGCAACTGACCTTTGTGAAACACGATACTCCTGATGGAGCAGCAAGGGCAGACACCAGGTTTGGGTGGGGAGTGGTGCAGTCTGTGTTTGATCAGTACAGCTGATGCTGTTTAGCACTGTCTGGGAAAGACAGAGACTGCTCTTCACCTACAGGAGCCTTGAAAAATCAGGAACTTAGATTAGCCTACAGTAAAGGTGGATCAAGCCAGTGACATGGGGAGCTGTTCCTCTTTGCAGCTGCCATTGTGTGATGGGCTCATTGTTGAAAAGAAACTGTCCTAGCCCTGCATGCCTCTTTCCACACAGGCATGAGAAATGATGCTAACTGTGGCAGACTGGTGGGTTGGTGAGACTCCTGACAGTAGTCAAGTTTAGCTCCATAATGCTAGCAGTAGAGCATGCTTTGCTTTTACTGAAGAGTACAGCTTCAAGTTTTTGGATAGGTGTTTATTTTGCAGTGGTGTAAGATGTTAATTGGTCCTTAGTCATTACCCATCTCTGCTGAAAGGTGTTAAGATCTGCTGTCCGTAAAACAACTCATATCTTTCATTCCTAAGCCAGTGCCAGCAACACCATATATGTTAGAGGAAACTTGTGAGATAAAATTTGAGTATTTTTTTCTGGAATGGCTTAGGGGGACTCAGTTGATTTTGGTGAAGCTCCATTGAAAATAACCTGTGACAAGATAACAGTAACAGCATCTTAAATGACATTAGTCACTGAAAAGAACCTCTATAATCTGTTTTTCATCCATTCAAATTATGATCCCAATTTCAAATTTTAAGTTTGTTTATGTTTGTCTGCATCAGTATCTCTTTTATTTGGTAATTCAGGTAAATAATTTATTTGTTAACTGTATATGTGGTCAGTGCTCTTCTGCACTGAACATGGCTCTCTTTACTGCTTGTAGTTGCATCACCTTTCCTACTAGGAAAGTGTTGTGGAGCAGAAACAGGGGATATTAGAGTTGATGGCTTTGTAGAATTGGAAAGAAAGTTTGAATGCCTGCCTGACATAAATATTGTAGGCCACCTTACATTCTTATCTACGTCTGGACATGCAAATACAAAGACCTACTTTCCTGGTCTCAGAAACAGCTGGGAAAAAAGAAATTCATGTTTCTGTAGGTTGTTAGCAGATGCCCTGCTGCTGAATCATACTGCTTAATCAGTTACTGAAATAAGATTCTCAGAGAGCCATTTTAAGGGCATTAAATCAATAACAATAATTGCAACCATTTCCATTTCTCCAGTGGAGCCTGCTAAGAGTCTGTTTGGGCCAGGGCCAGATTCTTTTAGACAGGCTGGGATATCATCTTCCTTCAAACCTGGCACTCACTCATGCTGTTTGTCAGCAAGTGCCTTGTTGTTCTGCAAGGTCAGATTTTAAATCTAGTGCCATAAAGCTTCTCTGTGACACAGAGAACATAACACTTAGGAACCAATGTATGCTAGGCAGTATTCTGGAGATGTGAGGTTAATGAGAAGGCATTTACTGTTTTTTTAATACCATGTGGAGACTGTAATTGGTTCGGAATTTTTTTTTTCTTTTAAATTAGACACCAGAAAAAGGAATGTGTTCTGCTGTATTCTGGTAGTATGTGACCTTGTTTTACTTATGTCTTTCTACTGATGAAGATGCTGAAAATGCAGACAAACCAGCATATTAGCAGATTTCAGCAAGTCTGGTAAATGCTGCCTTTATGTTTCTCTTTGTATTTCTTGCGTTTATTAAAAGTAAAGAATCGCAGATCAAAGGCTCTTCCTTATCAGATGTTGATGCAAAGGCATTTAACACGTTCATTGACTAGCTCTGGAAGAAAGTCCATAATCTGGAGTTCATCTTTGAAAGTACGGCATTCAGAATGGAGACAGTATTGTTCAGCGGATACTGCAAAAATCTGATTTAACGTTCACGGTTGTAAATTTTATAAGATATGAATTGACACTGCGGACAGATAGGCTTTCTTCATAAATATATCTCTTGCTCCTTATTCTTTTAGAGCAACCTCACAGGAATAAGGCTGAGCTGTAGTTTTCCCTACCAAAATGGTAAAATACACCAGTGTTTATATGTTGTGTTGCTTGCAGGAGTCATGTTTTCTACCCCAATCTGACCCCAGCTACCTTTTCTTATCTCAGAAATTTGATTTATAACTGGTGAGTAAAACACAAATAAGAATTGGTTTTGTCTATATTATATTACAGCCTTTTACTCCAACTTCAACAATACTGATAGAATTACAAGTTGTTTTTTTTTTCCTAGCACATAGGACTACATGATAGCTGAATCAGAGAATGGGTCAGATTGGAACGGACCACAGTGGGTCATTTGGTCCAACCTCCCTGCTCAAGCAGGGCCATCCTAGAGCCCATGGCACAGGACTGTGTCCAGACAGTTCTTGAATATCTCCAGTGAGGGAGACTCCACAGCCTCTCTGGACCATCCATTCCAGTGCACGGTCACCTGCACAGTAAAGAAGTTCTTCCTGTTGTTCAGGTGGAACTTCCTGAGCATCAGTTTCTGCCCACTGCCTCTTGTCCTATTGCTCAGCACCACTGAGCAGAGCCTGGCTCCATCCTCTTGTCACCCTCCCTTCAGATACTGACAGACATCTCAGTCATCTCATCTCAAGGCTGAACAGACTCTGATCCCTCAGCCTTTCCTCGTAAGAGAGATGCTCCAGTCCCTTCCCCATCTTTGTTCCCCTCCACTGGAACCTATTACATGAGCTCCATGTCTCCCTTGTCCTGAGGAGCCCAGAACTGGACACAACACTCCAGGTGGCCTCACCAGGGCTGAGTAGAGGGGCAGGACCACCTTCCTTCCCCTGCTGACAGTGCTCTTCCTAATGCACCCAGGATATTGTTGGCCTTGTCCTTCAGACTTTTTTTAAAGAATGGGCAATTGAAAACAGAAAATGAAAATAAAAATTTTGGGCAGTAGCCTGGAATAAGCATTGTCCATTGTGGATCTTGAGGTAAAATTTGTTGTTGATAACTTGGAAAGACTTGGGGGTTTAATTCTTCTCTTGTTTCTCATCATCTTGTATGCTTAGAATAATATAAAAAAATGTAGAGTTCAAATTAAGAGATGGCTATTTAGCCTTTATTCTTAATTTTTACCATAACCTTATAATAATTTCTAGGAGGTTAGTCTGATGCAGAAGCCTGCAAGTGAACAGAATAGTGAGATTGGACTTCTCATGGCATAACCTGCATTGCTTTTCCTTTACTTCATTAGTCATTATTAAGAGGCTTGAAAATACTGTTTTGTGCATTGAAGCTTCTTGTGAGTAAAGGGAGTTGATTATTCTTGCTTATTAGAGGTGGTACAACAGCTGCTTGAAAAAGGGATATTTACTTCAACTGTTTTTAATCACTCAGAGAAAAATGTTCTTTAATAGTAGTCACAGTTCGATTCTCACTTTTCTCAGCTTTAATCCTGCTGTCATCTTCTTTTTAACCACTAGAATGCTCTTCATTGTAAAGGGTATATATGTTCCCATCTGTTTGTGTATTGTTGTTCCATATTAGAGAACTCTTTTCTCAAACAGCTCTGAGGTAGGGGACAATTTGGTTCTTGGTGTTAATTTCCTGCCCTTTCACCTGTTTCCATATAACTAAATTATTTTTAAATTCAACTAAATTTAGCTGCTATTTGTTCTGAAGGTCTGTTGGCCCGCTTCAGTTAAAGATGACCTTTTTTGGTCCATCTTTTGTGCCCTGTGTTTTAAATGACTTCTTTTGGTTTTTTGGTGTCTCTGCCCTTCTGTGTGTCTGCTTGTTTGTGCTGCATTTCAGCAACATTTGAGTTGTAGTTTTAGTCCAAGAAGTCATGCTACCATTTTGCCAGAAGCTGACGCCAGCCATCTGGTAAAATTGCAACTCGCTATTAGCAAAACCTATAATTTCAGGAAATGTACCCAAAATTACTTTTATGATTAGTGGACAGGAAAGAAACCGAGACAGAGAAGTTAGTTGGGTACTTCAGAAATCACTTTGAGGTTTGCAGGCAAACGTCTTAATGGCAGTGGTCTTGCTGCCAAATGCTGTTTTGCTTTTGCCATCAGAATAGTTTGCATTAATAATGAGCAGCTCTGCTTGGAAGTGATTCATGTATTGCACTTACGATGCAGCTTCGCAAAGCAGCACCAGGCAAGGTAACAGTCTGTGTGAATGGATATGTAAAGTGGTTCAGCATCCTGTACTGCTAAGGTTTTCCCACTGGAAATGCATCCCAGCCCCAGGGCCACGTTCAGCAATGTTATGGATGCTGAAGAAAAATTTATGTTAAGGCTGTTTTGGCCGTACAGCACTAGCCTTTGTGTTAAGCCTAGTAGTTGTGAAATAAGTCTGCACTGAAACCAGGCAGGGTTTAATCAGCAGTTTGGTAATACGTTTTGCCTCTGTGTCACTGTGGGAGCAGCGAGGAGGTGACAACAGCTCTTGTTTGTGTATATTTTCTGGGAGAGGCAGGCAGCTCACCATGCCCTGGTAGCTGCACTTGTGCTGCATGTTCTGCAGTTGTTGAATGTATGTGTTAAATTAAGATGGAGTATATTTCTAATTTAAGACTTAAAGTGGTGATGAATTTACTATCTTTCTAGTGAGCTGTTACAGTGAGTAATTATCCTCATAGTTAATTCCATTTTTATTTTTCTCATTTCAGCATTTAGTGATTGGATCTTGCTTCTTTATTAAATAAAATCCTTGTTCACCTAGGCAGTTGGGAAGAATGGAGTTGTTTCTGCATAGTGATCACATTGCCTATTCACATAAAGTAAATGTTACTGAATGATAGTCCTGGACTTCATAATTGAGATCTCTGGTTCCATGTGCTGGTACCTAGGGCTTAATGTGTATTAACTCAGAAGAGTTTTTCCACAACACAGTAACGCTCCAGCACAGCTTAACTGAAGTTCTCTACTAGAAAGCCAGACTAGCAGGGTCATCCTCATTGCTCCTCAGACTCTTTTCCTATGGATGAAAGGCCTTCAGCGGTATAAAACTATCCTAAGCAGTTGTTGGTGTGGGCAGCTGGGGAGGTCCTTGTATGCAGTGGTGTTGGTGATGCTGTAGAACTGACCCTGAGGACTCACAGGGAATATAGGTGGTCTGGTCTGGGGACAGAAAGGCAAGTGAAAGTAGAACAGAATGCATAGTACTGTGGAGATGTCAGGCCAGCTCGGAAAGCCCTCACAACTACCACAGACCCACAAACTTCGTTTACTTACTTTTTGAAAAGAAGGTTGAATTCAAACCTAAAAATTATCCAAACCTGTTAAGGAGTACTTAGTCTCCTTTTGTACTGTAAGAGGATTTGTGATCCTTTTTTGTAGAGAAATTCTTTTTTACACGTGTATGTATCATGAAGATTTGGGATGATTCTGTTGGTACATTTCTGGCCTTTGCTAAGTAGGTATACAACAGCATCTTCAAATTTGAAAGGCGTATGAGAAACTGCCTGCCTAGTTTTCTAAACTGAGAATTCTTCAGCCCACATGCTTCTCAAGTAATGTAGCTAAAGATACTCTGTTTATGTTGTTATAAGTATGATCTAATGTGTGCTTTTGGCAAGAAACTCTGCCTTGTTAGTATGCACAGAAAGCATAGTTTACATGAGGCTGAAATATTAACTTGCTGTTCTAAAATGAGCAAACAAGGATGCTTGTGCTATATCTCTAGCAGTAGTAGTGTAGGCTTCTTGTAGTAATCTAATTCATGGTCATGGGGAAAACAATAGGCATGTATTCATTAGTTATTCAAGGTAAGAGTTTTTCATTTGGAGAGGTAAAAATTTTAGTATAAGAACTCAAATAATGGTACAGTTGTCAAAGTGGAAAGGTTAAGACAATTGAAAATTGTGTGCTTAGCTTTTATACTTCAGAGGTCCTTTCAATGGAAGAATAGTCACTGCTTGATATTGAGTGGCAGCATGCAGGATTGTATGGAGGACTTGCCTGTTTTGTTTTTAATAGTTGCTGGAAAGCTTGGCACCCTTTAAATAACTCAAGGCTTTTTTTCAGCTTTTCCTTTTCTGAGGAAAAGGGGAGAGAAGCCTTTCATTAGTTCCACATGATAGTTAACTTGTCACATTTTACAGCTTAATCCTTCTTCTTTAAAGAGTTGTTAGTGAAAAGACAAACCAGCCATCTTCTGCATAACAGTCATTACTAATATAAATACTAAAAATAACATAATTGTTTATATGAACACAGTAAGATTAGTCATAATACAGATCTCCTCCTACTGTTGATTGTTGCCTGCCATGATATCTTTCAAGGAATGCTAGTGATTTTATTCTAAATTATATCCATTCTCTGTTCTTGATGAAAACATAACAACACAAAATTAAGGAGCAACTTTTGGACTTTTATTGTTTGTCTTGACTTTCAGGGGAGCTAAGAAGTATGAACAGTGTTCTTGATAGAGTGACCTGAGCTCCCCACTTCTACAATAACACTGTACTGGTGTGCTAATAACTTGTCACTTGGGATATGGCTTTGAGGAAAAGGACTTAGAATTGTTTTGTTGGGTTTTTTTAAATGCAGTTTTCTTCTTAGTGTGTGATGGAGGCTTTCAGCAATTTCTTCATGGGTCACTTTCACATTTCCCTCTTATGTCCACCCCATCTTTGCCACAGCATTACACACTAATTCTCATTTTCTCATGTGTCAAATTTTAAGGTAAAGGCATAACTTCTGTAAGACATTATTCACTGATTGTTTGCTATGATATTCTTCTTTTTGAAACAAGGAAGATGTAAGCATGTTTTGAAACACTTCAAATACAAGAATTAAGGTAATGAATTACTTACAAACAAATGTTTGCAGAAAAAAAAAATCCCCTAGTTTCTCTCTTCCATTATATGTTGATTGCTTTAATTTGGACATCAAGCCTCTATTAGTACATTTTATAGCGTGATTCTTTGTGCTAGAGCATTAAAAACTGCTACAGTTTCAACTCAGATTATCCCCTCTTTTAGCCAGAGTAGCCCTTGTTTTGAGAATGCACAAAGAAGGAAGAAAAGGCCTTTGGTTTAAAGCATTAAGATTTGATGCTCCTCTTGCAATATATTGCAAAGAGAATCTGTGGAACCCATATGAGCTCTAACACATCCAAGCTCTGTGTTTGTATGTGCCCGAACCTTGTACATGGTTGTATGATCATACATACTCTATCATAAGCTAAAGAATGTGAGTGCTTGTAGCTCAGACTGTTCCTTTTAAAATCTTGCTCATGAAAGGTCTATTCATCTCTCTTCTACCTCTGATATTTCCTTTTCCTTATCGAGCCACTTAGCTGAAATACTGCTAAATATACGTAAAGTCTTGTAGCATTTGCTCATTTTCTAAACTGCTTTTTGTATTCTTATTCTCTAGTGGGTTTTGTGTGCTATTTCGTATTTTATCCCATGTTAAATACTTTATGTATTTGTGCCAGAAGAGGGTAGGATTACATGATAGGTCTTTCATACCCAGAGTTAAAGCAAAATTTTCTTTTTAATGGCTTCTGTGTGTTTGTCCCCATAACTGATAGCAAGGGACGTGGCTCTGTCATGCTCTTGCTACCCATGTATTATCAGATATTGTCTCTCTTTTAAATCCCTTTGTGGGATTTTTTCTGTGGGGAATGGATAGGAATGAAGCAAAGTGTCTGAGACTGTAAAGTAGCACTGGAGGCTAAAGGGGATTGGGAAATTGAGGCCTTCGATTAGAGAGGGAGCCATATTCAGAGGCAGTCCTCAACCAAAAAAGGTAAGTTGGATGGTGAAATAGGGAGAGAAGGGGTAAAGTCTGTTAAAATAGGGTTGTGGGGTTAAAGAGAAGCAGGTGAACAGGAGGCAGAGAGATCTTACAGTAGACCATGTGTGGTGGGAAACCTGGAAATGTCTTTGTTCAGAAACATTCGGGAGGAGAGGTCAGGACACCAGGACTTGATGAAAAGCTTCAGCAGGTAGATGGAAAGTTGGGCCTGAATTTCAGTAGAGAGGGAGATAATTAAAACTGGCTGCAAAAGAAGATTAAATACAGCTGGACTTAATTAAATTTAAGCAGGAAACTTTAATTGTGGTATTTTTTAAATTTAATGAATACTAAATCTATTTTTTTGTGTGCTGTCAGGTTTATGTTTGACATAAGTAAGTAATTAGAGGAGCACTTTCATTTAGTGTTTGGTGCTTTGGCCACTTTGCACTGAATAAACTACATGAATTGATTGTTCAAGTATATTGAGATAGTGAAAAAGGAGCAGGATAATTTCTAATGCAACAGAAACATTGCACATGCTGTTCTATTAAGTGTTGGCAGTGCTTTGCTGGGAGGTTAATACTAAGGGAGGAGCAGAGAATCTTTTTAGCTGCTCTTTTGTTCTGGAGCTTGGAGCTGGAAGCTGTGAATAATGGAGTTGACGGAGAGGTTTGAGGTGTGTATATGTTTGGAAGAAGTAATTTATCATTCTTAGAAAAAGCATGCGTGCTTGTAGAACGAGATACATTGTTAATGATGTATTTTATTTTGAAGAAAAACACCTGAAAGTTAGTATTTCAGTCTTGCTCTAATCAATATATGTGCTGATGACATACAGAAGGTTTTTTATTTTCTTCATCTGTGCAATGTCTCCAACACAGGTTTGTTACTTAGCTATTGTTCAAAATCTTTCCCATATACAAACTGTGTAGCCAGTAACCAGACCAATATATTAACTGTTTTCCTTAATACTTAATGTACGTGTCTTGCTTGTAGTGTTTTGCAACATTAGCTATCACGGCCACACTCAAATACATATTTTTCTTTGGTAAAAGAGGGTTCACAGTCTCAGTGTTAACCATGTTACTTATTTATACCTGCTTGATGCTGCATGTAAATCCCCTTTGTATGCATGTTTTTTCAAACGGGCTTAGCAGGCCTTAGATGGCCTGGCTTGTTAGGTGTATTTGCACTTGGGGTGGTAGTTTGAGTTTGGATCGAGCACACCTTTTAAAGTCTAATTCCTGGTTGTCCACACCTGCTCCCCAATAGAATGAGTTTAAGCACAGCTGTCCCAGAGTACCTTCTGGATGAAACTAAAGCAGAAGGCGTGCTCCAGCTGTGAGGGTCATTTTAGGCTTGGGGTGTCCAAGCAGCTCTGGGAATAAGTCATTTCCCCTTCCCAGAGCTGCTGTCCTGTGGGTGCTGTGTCTCAGCTTTGCACAGCACTGCATTGCTTGCTCATGAGGACCAGTGCACCAGTGTTGGCCTTGGGCACAGTGTGCTTATTAAGGGTCTTATGCTTTTTTTTCAGAAGGTAGATTTGGATGTTGAAATGAAATCTTAGGAGATCCTCAGCTTGGGTGGGATGTTCCTTTTTTGCTTTCTATTTACCTCAACTCAGTATTGCACAGTTAAATAACACAGTAAAAAGCTCAGATATACTACAGTGTGAAGATTTAGTCAAATATCTACAGAAGTTTTTGTGTTAGTCCAATTGTCTTTGTCCACTAAGTCTGTAATCCCAAAAGATTTGTTCTAGGAGCAGCCACCGCCCATCAACCATGTTGTGTCTGTAGCTATACTGTCTTTTCACGAAATGCTGTCATGATACTTAAGTTAATACCCAAGTCAGTCTGATACATTAATTTCCAAGGTAATTCATTAAAACCTTTTCACAATCTGTTCTATTTTGTTAAAAAACAAATCCCACCACTCCACAACCTCTACCTCTCTACATCCACCTCATTTCCTTTTTTCTCTACAGTTTCAAGTGATTAAAAAGGAGTAATAAAAGTAAGCAGTACTGATAGAAATTTCATTTTCCCATAGTTATGTGGCTTTATAGGTTAAAAACATGTAACGACTTTTGTATCTGTATTAGCAGGATAGAGATATTTCAGCAGTAAAGCAGGAAGTGAAGTGGTCATCCTCTCAGTACAGAATGCAACCTGTTGTGGCAGATAACCCTGAGCAGTTTTCCCTGTAATCTTTTTAGAATTGCTTGGCATTTCTTGTTTTGAGCAACTGTTGTTCATATTTATTTTTATACTCTATCTTCTGTGAAAATGTAATGGATAAAGCTGAATAATTATGCTTAAACAGCATTTAATATTCAATAGAGGTGGGGGCTGCATGCACTCTTCAATAGAACTGTGGGATGCCTTCATCAACTCTGAGTTTGCTGTTGGATGAGTCTGGAGAATTCCATTTTCCTTAGGGGTCTCTTGCAATTTGTCTTCCCATAGAATGCAAGTGTTAAGAAACTTACCTGGGAATTGCCAAGTTAGATTCATTGACCAAGTTTAATGAGTTTTGCATGTTTATGCAAAGTCCTACCACTGCGCTGCAATGTTTTGGCGTCTGTCTGAAAAAAAATCTTTGTGGTCTGAGGCAGGTAGGAAAAACAATAGCTTTCCTCAGTGGTTCTTGTTGATTTGAGTCCTTTTGGTCTCTGACTGTATAAATGAAGGAGCTGAAAACACATCATTTCAGTTCTCTGAAAGTTGATTTGTAAATACACTTCTTCCTGCAGAATAGTAATCCTTTCTTATTCCTTATCTACCGTATATATGGAAATTATTGTGTCTTGTGTATTAGCTGACAGTAGTTAATTCTGAAAACACTTACATGACAGAAGGCAGCTTTAATGTTTCAAATCTCTCAGATAATGTACATCCATCTGTTCTTTAGCAAATGCATCACCTCTCTGCATACTGATGATTTCTGATGTAGCACTGCTTGTAATTAAATTTTGATAATGTATTTTACAGGCTTCTTGAAAAAACAAGTTGAATTTATTCATGCAAATTCAGGGTAAAATGGAAACCACTAATGACTAGAGCTAATTTCATGAACTGATGGTCACTCAAAAATGTAGGAATAATTAAAAATATATAATAGTACTAGTGTACATTTTTAATGGGCTGGAATTTTATTTGGGTATAATAACAGTAAACACTGATATTTTTGTCACCTAAACATCTAGCGGATGCTTGCATTTGATTACTTTAGTGTTTCAAAGCTGATCTTTTTTGTTGGTTGCTTACAGATACAAATTGAAAGTATGTATTAAATTATTGAAACAAATGCAGCATTTGCAGTTTTATCAAGTACATACTAAACCAATAATTGCATATATAATGCTGCTGATACTGAAAAAATGCAATTAAACTTTTAAGCTACACTCATGGCTACTTAGAGAAACATTTGTGGTGGAAACTGGAATTGCTAGATTGTGAAGACGTAAACCTCTACTTCAGCTTTTTTTTTCTTTTTTTTACTACTGATTTTTACATTATTTAGTGCTTCAAATTTCCAAGTTGAGACACTAAGATGTAGTATTGTTTTGTTCATAATACCCAAACTATGTAGGAAGCCTGATGCATAAGTTGTATTAAGATCAGATTATATATGCAACCAAATTTGACTTTTGATGAAATGTTGTTATTAAACATCACTCCCACATGGTAAGGTTTCTGAGCTTTGGGGAAAAATGTTAAGTGAAAACATTTCTCTTAGAGCGCACTCTTCCTGGCATCTTTCTGAAGTGCTCCTTACTGTACATAGAAAAATAAACACATTTGCTTTTGATACCACTTGAATATAAAAACAGAGATATTAGCTTCTGGTTTGGGTCATGTGCACCCAAGTGTTCTAAAGCTTTTTATCCATGGAAAAATCAAGTCAGCAGAGAGTCTGCTTCCTTCCATTGAATGTGTGGAGCTTAATTGTCTTTTAGTGTTAGTTTCTCATTCACTGATTGAAACTTAATCAATACTTTCTTTGAACACTTATTTCAGTGATTGATCTTACAAGGTTTTATTTGGGGGAATTGTCACCTGGGTAGATACATGGAAACTTGAGAACCCTTTCTTTGGGATGTAAGTAGTGTTTCCCTGAGGAAGAAGAGTGCAGAGAAGTGCAGAATCTCAGCTACGAATCCTCCTCAGAGAAAGAGTTGAAAAACATCTGTAAATGTATTTCTGTGGTTTTTATGGTACAACACACTGAAAATTACAGTAGAGCTATGGTACTTTGTTCCCTACTAACCAATAAGGTGAATGTTTTTACAAATGTCTTGGAGCAAAGTTGGGGTTTATCTATTCCATCATCCAAGGCCCTAGGATTTTTGTTTTGAAAAAAAAAAAAAATTTCAACTATAAGAGATAGATGACTTAAGAAAAAGGAGGGGGTGATGATGATGGTGGTGGACGTTCAGAGATTATTGTCCTGTGCTCATGGAAATGTCCTCCACTGCTCCTACTCTGAGGAGACGCAGAAGTTGTGCTCCCTTCCAGCATTTGTGACGTTGTGCCTTCTGAATCTCTCTCTCACAGCGTGGCCTGCTGAGTGTGTGATGTGGGCTGTGGGCCCCCAAGGACAGTGGCTCTATAAGCTAATTTCTCTCTGTACACATTCTCATGTACTGCTTTCATAGCCTGTGAACCTGCCTACTTGTTGAGTTCTGTCTGACTTCACCTACTCAACACATTGCTTGAATTTAGGGAAACTAGAGTCTGGATGTGCCAGCCTCAAAGGCTGTATAGCTGGAAATCTGATACCAAATTTAATAATGAATTAGTCTGTGTTATAGCCCTCTGTTCTTATATATTGCTTGGATGCACATGGGTAGCTGTATGCAAGAATAATTTGGAAATTGCATAGTAGTTTTCAGTTTCTATTAATATGCGCCTATTTTTGGCCTTTTTTAACATCTCAGAGACTCATTTAACAATTATTGTAGCTTCTTAGACTTTGGAGACCTTTACTGCTAATAGTGATTTTTTTTCCAGGTGAGGTATATGCCATTTCTGGGCCACACAGACTGCCTAGTGATGTCTGCTTTTGACCACTGGGCATCTCTCTGGTCGACTTAAGACTTGGCAGTGATAAGGCTGTATTCTTTAATGGGTATTCTCTTCTTTATTAATCTAAAAGGAACTTAGAATAACAAGAAATGAAGCTTTTAATTATATCTGATAATATGCTTCTCTTAAGGCGTAAGACCAATAGCAGTTTGTTTGTGAATAATATACAACATCTGTAATCAAGTGAGAGGGAAAATAAATGCCAGTTGAAATAATCCGTGTCCAATTTTTTGCAAGTAATATTGCATACTTGTATATTCATGAATGTTAATGGTTCTCATGGATTCTCTGGGAGGACAACTCGTTCTTCTGAATTTTGCAGAATCTGGTGCTTAAAGAGACCATGATCAGACTGTTTGACAGAACAAGTAATTCTCTTGCTAGAAAGTTGCCTGCAGTTTATTTGGGTTTTTCTAGTTGTGTGTCAAATAGAAATTATTCCTTGTTTCCTGGAAGTTTTTAGTTGCCAGGAATAATACAGTGAAATAGGGTTTTACTGCTTTATCTAATAAAAAACCGTAACTTTTGTAATTTTCCACTTTTTTTTTTTGTCTCCATAGAATGTGAAAGCATTTGCATCTTCAGATAGCCTAGCCAAGGTCCAAGAAGTAGCAAGCTGGCTTTTGGAAATGAATCAGGAACTGCTCTCTGTGGGCAGCAAGAGGCGACGAACTGGTGGATCTCTTCGAGGTAATGCTTCCTCAAGCCAAGTAGATGAGGAGCAGATGAATCGGGTCGTAGAAGAGGAGGAGCAGCAGCAAAGACGACAACAAGAGGAACAGCACATTGGGAGGAATGGGGAGATAGGAGGAGAAGAACCTGGATTTGATGACAGGCATGAGTCTCAGCAGGAACAGTTAGAAGAAAACAATAATAGACTTATTACAGTGGATGAAGATTCCACTTGTAACCAAGAGGAAGATGATGATGAACATGCTGGTGATCAAGAGGAAGAGGTGGAAGAGGAGGAGGAAATGGACCAGGACAGTGATGATTTTGATCAGTCTGATGACAGCAGTAGAGAAGATGAACATGCTAACAGTAATAGTGTCACAAATTCCAATAGCCTCATAGACTTGCCCGTTCACCAGTCATCACCATTCTACATGAAGACAAAGGTGAGAAGCTACATTTTTTTGTGCTTAGTCCTCATTAACTTCGAATTTTGGAAAAAAATGGCATATTTAGCATAAACTAAAGTTTTACAATGAAGCAAAGATTTTATTTCCTAAAGAGCTTACAGTGAAGAATTTATGCAGTCCACAAAAACTATGCTGTTTTAGCTGTTAATATTCAAAATATTTGCATGCATTTGACATGAGCAAATTCTGCTATGTATTGTAAGGAATAGTGTTCTAATGACTATGGTCAAAATACCAAGATGTTTCTTTATAAATATTTTTACATAAGACCCTCCTGGCATTATTTATGATATTTTTCTTCTCCAAGTGGGCAAGAAGGGAAGGTAAGCAATTGTACCTGTGTTCTCAGACAAGATCTGATTTCATTTAGGTGAAAACATTGTCATGAAAAGGTAGGGTGGAATATTATAGAAACATGAAGTTCTTCTTGCTGGCCTGCTGAGTTCCCTGACAGAATACAGGTTAAAAAAAGTGTGATAGCCAGTCATTCGGTTAGAAAGTTGTTACGTAATGTCTTATGTTATCCCGCTTTTGAGGACCTTGAACCTGTGTGCTGGTCATTGCTTCAGATTTGCAGTAAGAATCTGGAAATTAATCTTCATCTTTATTTCTACTTATATCACCTAACATTTTAGATTAAAAAAAGTTATTGAGTTACTGGCTGCAGTGTACATTTGTAGTTCACTGTATTTTCCAAATTCTTTGGAAAGGAGGAATTCTGTTAACTCTTAGGAGCAGCAAGATAATGAAAGCAGTGATATTGACTGGTAAGAAAGAGGAGCAGGCCTTCTTCTGGAAGAATGTTTTTCCTAAGCCGATGTACTAATTTCTTTTTCTTATTCATTAATTGTCAATAGAACACCTAGCCTCCTCTCACCTTCCAAAAAACAAAACCTTTTAAATTTTACTTAAAAAAAATAGTTAAAACCTGATGTAAAACAAAACATAACCACAAAAACCAGTCAGTTAACGTAAGTTAACGGGTTGAGTATGAGCATAAATGTATAGAGATGGATAATCAGTCTTGAAGATGCACCTGAACAAGGAAATAGGATGAACATTTGCTTCTGGAATCTGCAGTGATGTTTTTGTTAATAACAATAGTATGCAATTCACTTCCATGTTTAAAGTATCTCAGCTAACATCTTTGGTTTTTGAAAAGTTGTAATGTTTTCACGCGAGTTTTTAATATAATTTTATATAATTTTATAATTCTACTCTTCAAGGTACTGAAGTATATGCTTTCTAATTTGGAGTGAAATACTGTCATATTTCATATAACTGAATTGGATTTTACAGCTGAAATTCTTGGTTTTATTTTTATGTGTCAGTTTTCCTGGATTTAGTGTGACTTACTTAGTATCATATAATAACTTGCATCCAGTATGGACAATATTTAATGTAGGAAATTCTTATACTCAAAAATATGTTTTTAAGTCTCTGAATTGGAAACTTGTAGAAGTGCTTTGTAGGTAAGTAACTATACTCAAATTATATACACGCAGAGCAGAGCACGATTTTCAGTGGTGGTCAGTTGTGAAGCTTTTTTTACTGACTTCAATAATGAATGTAGCTTTTTCTTTCTTTTCTTGAGGCGTATTTGACATGAACTCAAACAAGCCAGTTTAGCCTGAAGGAAGCTGTTTGAAAGATCTTTGTACGGATGCAGAATTTCTGTGTGGTCTGATAGTTGCTCTGCATATTCAATGCAGGGCTCGCCATTTTTGTCTGTGCTCTGTCCCCAGGCTGTGCTTCTGCAAGAATTGTTGGGGACACAGGTAGCAAACTGTATTTGGGAATTCTTTCATAGTGCAGCTGTGTTTTAGGAAGTTTCAACTGTGTACCTGAAGTACCAGCACAGGTTAGAAAGCTGCTTGAACTGGCACTGCTCATCACAATGGTTGCACATTAGAACTGACAACATGCAACGTTAATGTTACCAATTCATTAATAAACCAGCATTTAACCACAGGAACACATTCTATGTTACAAAGTGTTGTGGAAATACATCTGTGCGAGCATGAATGAATTACCAGGGTAAAAATAAGTATGATTAATTCATATGCTGCTTTTGAGAAGAAAAGAGAGTGTTAGCATACTCATCAGCTGTATTTACAAGTAATTTCTGCTTCTCCCTGTTGAAGATAGACTCATCCTAGGAAACTTGAACCTGGTGAACTTATTTTTAGTTTTTCAGGCATGTTTCTCAGCATCTGTAGTCAAGTACAGTTCTCATAACTCTGGCTGAACTACCTTGCTGTGTGCTGTACTGTGTGAAACTTGCTTTGTGGCACCATTATAGGTAGTGATGGCTGAATGCCCTACTTCACGTTTGTGTGTCAGATGTAAACCTCTCTCCTCAAAGGCGTGCATTCCTGATGCAGCAGAGTTTGGTCTGCTTGTACATATGGGCAGCACACTTTCACCACTACCAAATATCAAGAGATAATAGTGAGGTTGAACAAAATAGCAACTGCTACTTCTGTAGGTGTTGTTGTGCAGCTCAGCTTTTTAGTATCTCTGTTCTTTGTCCTTCTGCTTTGTCTTCCTTTCCTTATAAACTAAATAAAGTTTCTCTCTAATCTGGCTTTTTTTTTGCTTGTTGACCTGCCGAATCGTGTGTGGCAAAGGAAGGAAATGTCCCAATTCCCACATAACACCACAGTGTACCCTGCTTGGGTTTGCTGCCTGTCACCTTAGTAGCAGCAAGCTCAGTGTTCTACCTGATAAATTTCATTAGAGGCGTAAACCCCATTACATTTATAAAAAAATAATTTTTATAGATATGTCTTATAGAATGTTCATATAATATATAAAAATATATAAAGTAGATTAAAATATATAAAACTATATAAAAATATTTGCCTCATACTACTGCTCTGTGCAAATAACAGATTTAATTGCTGCCATAATGTTGTGAAAATGTTATGACTAAAGGGCATGGGCACTTGAAATGAGAAGGACAGTGGTTCAGGAGAGACTTTGTTGCGTTCATCAACACCACACAGGAATCCAGAAGGATCCTTGTGGTTACCTTTCATGATTTCCTGCCTAAAATATTAGGCTGCTCTGTACTGACTTCTGTACAAACTAAAGCTTATTTTTAGAAAAATGTCCCTGTTTGAAAACACGAAACTGTGCAGCAAGGCAAGTCTCTCAAGCCTAGTTTAATAGTTTGTTAGTTATCATCAAGTGTTTAAACTTCTCCTCCTTTACTCTGCTCTGCCTTCTTCCTGTCGTCTGACTTTTTTTGACCATTACAATTTTGTTTTATTTTCATGTTGTATCGAAGAGCTGTTTAACAAATTTGATTTTTCATCCACATATGTTAAGAAATCAAGTTCTTCCCTGAAAGATTCTTAAATGTAAATAATAAGGCAAATGTGTCCATTGGGCATGTTTTTCTATTTTTTGTTCTTGTTATGATACTTCCCTTAGAACTCTGATGTGGGAATATTCGTCTTGAATTGCAGATATCTTTATATCTTGATCAACAGTCTGGATGAGGGGATCAGGTGCATCCTCAGTCAGTTTGCAGGTAACATCAAGTTGGTTGGGAGTGTTGAACTGCTGGAGGGCAGGAAGGCTCCACAGAGGGGTCTGGACAGGCAGGATTGATGGGCCAAGGCCAGTGCTATGGCAAGTGCCATAGGCCTTCAACAAGGCCGAGTGCCAGATCCTGCTCTTGGCTCACATCAGCCACCTACAGTGCTACAGGCTTGGGCAGAGTGCCCAGAAAGCTGCCCAGCAGAAAAGAACCTGGCAGTGCTGGTGAAGAGCAGCTGAACATGAGCCAGGGTGTGCCCAGGTGGCCAAGAAGGCCAATGGCATCCTGGCTGGTATCAGCAATAGAGCGGCCAGCAGGACCAGGGCAGTGACCGTCCCCCTGTACTGGGCATCGGTGAGGCCACACCTCCAGTGCTGTGTTCAGTTCTGGGCCTCTCACTACAAGGACATTGAGGTGCTGGAGCATGCAGACAGAGAAGGGCAGGGAGGTTGGTGAAGGGTCTGGAGCACAAGTCCTCTGTGGAGCAGCTGAGGGAGCTGGGGGTGTTTAGCCCAGAGAAAAGGAGGCTCAGGAGTGACCTTATCACTCTCTACAAATACCTGAAAGGAGGGTGTAGCCAGGTGAGGGTCAGCCTCTTCTGCCAAGTAACAAGCGATAGGACAAGAGAAATTGGCCTGAAGTTGCAGCAGGGGAGGTTTAGATTGGATATTAGGATACATTCCTTCAGGGAAAGGGTTGTCAAACACTGGAACAGGCTCCCCAGGGAGGCGGTTGAGTTACTGTCCTTGGAGGTATTTAAAAGACGTGTAGATGTAGCACCTAGGGACATGGTTTAGTGTTTGAGTAGTAGTGTTAGATTAATGGTTGGACTTGATGATCTTAAGAAATCTTTTCCAACCTAAATGATTCTATGATATCAGAACTGCGATTAAAACTCAGTAGCAACTGTGCCAAGCACAGTTAAAATTTGTTTATGCAATGTATTTACCTATTTATATATCAAACAATGCCATGCATTGGGATTTCGTGTTTGACTGATTTGTCTAATATGATGCAAGCCTCTTTCAGAGAGTTTTCTGTTCTGTAAGGTTGGCCTGTGTCCTTTGTACCTAGAGAATTGATGCTCAGTTGTATTAAAGTGACCGGAGATTACTCATGTCAGATTTTTTAGTATTTGTTAATTTTTACTCCAGTTGATCTGTGTCTTATCAAATGTTGTCATGTCTGTTTTAAAAATAATAAATAGCACAAGAGGGCTAAGTAAATATGTATAACAGTGACAAAAACATGTTCTTCACTGATTGTATCGTATTTGTGGCATCCATTTTCAGTGCTCTGTGATGACTTTGTATTAATTGAGTTCTGTTGGGTAACAACAGCCACAACATAAGCAAACAAATACACTTACATCCTGTATGTCATAGCAACTGCACTTAAATGCTTTTATCCCTCTGTACATGTGGGATTTTATTGCAATGCAAGGCCAAGAATATATTACTGGTAGTTGCCATCACTGTGAAATAGCTCATGTAAATTAACATTCTTGCTTACTTGAGATTGAAATTGTTTGTCTACCTGTGCTCATGCTCTTGGAATTGTAGTACTAGCAGATATATCATACCAGCAATATTTTGTGTTTATCAAAATTTCAAAATTGGTGTTTATGACACAGGTGATACCAGCATGATTTTGTGGGAGAAAATGTCATCAATGCTGTTGATCCTATTTTATGTCAACCAGGGCATTATATTCTCTTGTACTGACACCTGGATTTCAGCATAGGGTTATCCAGGTTGTACTGTTTACTTTCCTAAGTTTTTTTTATTTCTGTAAATTGTTAGGTTTATTTGGTATTTCTGAAATATTTTGATTGTTCTAATTCTTAAAAATATTTTGATCATAATACATATAATCTTTAACTTGTTCCAGGTTTTTTTGTCTTTGTTTGCATAACTGTTCCTGTAACTCCCAGTTTCATGGGAGTTTTAAGTATTAATGACTTCAATATACTTAAGCATTTTGGTTTTAATTGACATTTTTGGTTCCCATTAAGATGAGTTGTTTTTCTTGAACTCCTGCAAGCTTTTTTGTATTTAGATGAGCATTGGCTTCTTGATTATCTTAGAAATTATTTCTGAACAGTTACAGTAATTTACAGGTTCATTCATCTCTGGTTTGGGTTTGACATGTTTTGTGGGGAAAGAAGTCATGATCACTTGTATGCAGGCTCCTACAAATTTAACTTAGTTCAATTAGTTTTTTTAATCTAAAATTCAACATTACATAATACTTTTAATATTAAATGTCTCTAATGTTGAAGCCACCTCAGTTAGGAAATAACCACTTTAAAAAAAAATTAAACACATCAATTCATAAAAAGCATTAACTGCCTTCTTTCCAGCAAATATTGTCACAGATTTCTGTGGTTAGGCAAAATAGCTACTTGATATCAGACTAACAGGAGTGAAATGTATTATGTAAGGACCTGAATTTTAAAATCCAGTGAGCAGGTGGAGCAGGAAGATTGTTAGCTGGTGCGCAGCCATTTTTCTTGTTCAGGGTTTGAGAAAACACTTTCATCTTCTCTGCTTGTCTGGGGGGATTTCTGAAGGCGTGTTTGAGCCCATTTATGTGAGATGCTTTATCCTTCTGGACAACAGGCACTGTTCAACAAGAGTCTTCACAACAACTCCCTCTTACTTAAACGTTTATTTGTTTTTCTTCAGTCAAGGCTGTCATAAAACTTAGCAAATTAGGTTATGTGAATGTGAAATGTTACTTCTGTATTAACTGTTTGGATTGTGATGGTGACTTCTCATAAGGGGTCAGGCATTCGTGCGTGCAGAACCCTCCAATAACTTCACTAATTAGTCTCCTCTTCAGATGCAGGTTTGCTTGTTGCAGAATTGTGGGTTGTGATTGTTTTGTTGGTTACCAGAGCTTCCAAGGAAACAGAAAACAGATTGGCTAAAATGAAGATGAAAAATTCTTGTTTAGTTGCATCTACAACCACAAAAACCACTTTGATACCCTTTCAGCAGTTGTCATATTTTAGCATTTTCTTCATTATTAAAGGTAATAAGATGATTTTTTTAATGGATACATTTAATACATAACATATATTACATGCAACAATGGTAAAGGCTGAAAACCAGCTTAATTTTCATGTAAAACCAGTGTACTTTGATTGCAGCATTCTTTACCATACTACATACCATACTATCCATTTGGCTGTAAGTCACCAGAGAGCGTGTGTGTAAGTAATGGTGCTGTTCAAGAGTACCTCTTCTTGATTGTTTATTGACGTGGGAGAGTGGAGGGAGGGAAGACACAAGAGATTAGCTGGATTGATTTTGGTGGAGCTGGAAGAGGCTGTACCACAGGAAAACCTGTCCCTTGGAGCTTAAATACCCATCTCTTCAGTTCTGAAACAAATCTAAAGCTGTGCTCACATACAGAGCTTTCACTCTTAAATAGTGCAGGCTGGGACAGAGTTTTTTGCTGCAAGGTGACTGTTCTAAGCTTGTATGTAGAGCCACAGAGATAAGAAGGATTTATTTTTTGAGGGGGTTTTGGCTTTGTGTGGAAAGATAGCATTAATTTTTTAAACTGAGGAAACCTAAGATTACGCTGGGCACTTTGTGCATATGTGAAGTGAAAAGGACTCCTGTGTCAAAGTCTGAAGTTAGTCAGAATTATTGATAGACTAAAAATGGGATAGGGGGATAAAGGGGAATCAAAGATGATTACAGAAATGCTGATCCTGGGAGCAGATTTTTTTTTTTTTTTGTGTACAGGCAGTACATGCCATTAGGCAAAAGTTGCAGTGTGTGTAGGTGGAGAGTGGTTTGTAAGCGTGTGTTAATATTTTTCTCCTTCTCTGAGCAGCAGAGGGGGCTACTATTGCTTTGCTGCAGCCCCATGCAGAGTTGTGCGGATTTCCTTTGCGAAGGTTTTCCTTGCTCCTGCAGCTAAAAGCCTGAAGCATGTTTTTTAAGTGGAGGGAATAAATGTAACTGGAACAGAAGGACTCAGTAGTTTTTATTTGTCAAGAAATATGTTTCCAGTATAGGAAATGATGTAGGAATATTCCTTTAAAAGAACAAGTATTAAACTTACTTTCAGAGGGCTTGTGTGATGAGAATGCAGTGCATAGTTCTCTGCTCTGAGTACAGAGGAGAAAGAGAAAAAACTTCATACTACAAAAAGAGATTATATTTTTTTACCTGTTTTTTTGCAAGGATCACATGCAAGGTATGTAGGATTCTTCATGCCTTTCAGTTAATGCTTTAAAGGGTTTTAAACTAAGTAATAATTTGCCTAAAGCAGCACATAAAAATTGCTCTGATTGTTGAAAAAAGGTAACAAAAAAGTATTGACAATTTTTTTTCTCTTGCTTCTTCCTATGATTCTCCTTTTTAATTGGAACTTCTTTCACATCACTCTCTTTAAAAGCTTAGGAACTGACAAACTTTTTCCTCCCTTGGTTGTTCTGAACTACAGCACTAAAGTGCAGTTAGTTAAGTAAGTGAGTAAATGGTCTTTACATTTATTTAGTCTTGTTCAACTTATTAATCAGTGACCTGGATGAAGGGAGAGAGTGCACTTTCAGCAGTTTGCTGATGGTACAAAACTAGAAGGTTTAGCTGATACACTGGCGGGCTGTGCTGCCATTCAGAAGGACTTGGACAAGCTGGAGAGTTGGGTGGAGAGGAATCTAACAAAGTTCAACAAAAGCAATGCACAGTCCTGCACCTGGGGAAGAACAACCTTAGGCACCAGTGCGGGCTGGGGGCTGACATGCTGGAAACCAGCTCTGCTGAGAAGGTCCTGGGGTCCGTGAACCAGCAGTGCCCTTAAGGCTCATGGTGTCTCAGCATTAGGAAGAGCATTGCCAGCAGGGGAAGAGAGGTGATCCTGCTCCTCTACTCAGCCCTGGTGAGGCCACATCTGGAGTGCTGTGTCCAGTTCTGGGCTCCTCAGGACAAGTGAGACATGGAGCTCCTGGAGTGAGTCCAGTGGAAGGCTACCAAAATGATGAAGAGACTGGAGCACATCTCTTAGGAGGAAAGGCTGAGAGAGCTGAGCCTGTTCAGCCTTGAGAAGAGGTGATTGAAGAAGAGGGGATCTTATCAAGGCATACAAATGTTTTAAGGGCAGGTGTTCAGAGACTGGGCTCNCAAGGCATACAAATGTTTTAAGGGCAGGTGTTCAGAGACTGGGCTCAGACTCTTCAGTGGTGCCCAGTGACAGGATAAGGGGTGATGAGCACAAACTGAAACACAGGAATTTCCATCTGAATGTGAGGAAAAACTTTCCTTTGAGGGTGACAGCACTGGAACAGGCTGCCCAAAGAGCCTGTGGAATCTCCTTCTGTGGAAAGACTCAAAACTTGCCTGGACATGATCCTGTGCAACCTGCTCCAGGTGAACCTGCTTTAGCAGAGAATTGGATTGGATGATCTCCAAAGGTCCCTTCCAGCGATTCTGTGATTCATAACTGCCAGTCAGAATTACTTTTGCATTACCATGACAGTTTAGTTATTTTTAGGCAAGTTTTGTTGTTTTAAAATATATTTTCTTTTTGCTTTTCTGATATAGAGCCTTGTTTTTGTATTGGGCGGTAATAACTTTAGAAATATTAGTACTTGGAGATTAATATAAATCAACACTTCTAACCTTTGATTTCTTTCTCATTTATATACCCCACAGTTTAGTGCTAATCATTCCAAGCATGCAGGATCATTTGGAAAGGTTACGCAACTGTCATTAGATGTAGTTTGTTAAATATTAAAGCATCCATGGAAGGAATGCAGATTCTTTGTTTCTCTGTAGATAGCAAGGTACTTCCCCAATTTTACTAACCTGCAGCATGCTTTACTACAAACACCAGTATTTTGTTTGAAAAGTACTTCTTACTTCCTGTGCTTTTACTTGGCTGTGTTAATTTATGATTAACATAAATTAATCATAATTAATGATTATTATTTGTTAGCTGTACTTCTGCGTTTTCTAAGTAGAATTGTTCCTACACCTTCACTTGTATGTAAAACTGATGTGTTAAATAATTGCTGTTCTGCTAACTTTTCCTACTCTGTAAGTGGATCTCGAAGCTTGCTAATAGCTATGTGGGCTATGTTTGTAGTAATGTGGTTATTACTGATAGAGTTTGTGGCTTATCTAAGAACTTTGCTATCTAGTTCAGCTTTCTCATGCAAAGTTCTTGAAATACTTAGTCATTAAATTTGACTGTAAAGTGTTGCAGTCAAATGAAAGGAACTTATAATAAATTCTATGGTTTTTTTCTTTATGTAGGGTGTCTTACCACTTTTCAGTATGATTTTTACAAATATTACAACAATTAAAGGAGAGTGCTAATATGTAGTTTCTGAAGTAAGTAATTCTGTATAGAGAGCACAATCAAGAATCTTAGTGCCTAGAAGGAAGACAGGTAGTTTAAGAGAAAACATTGATTCTGACAGTCTAGGTCATAGTTTGGACTACAACGTTCTATTTAATAAGTAGATTTTAATTGATTTTCTCTTTTCCCTTCACTACAGAAAGTTGTCTTTTTTTTTTTTTTTTTAATGTGGAAAGATGTAGTGCTGATTTAGTTTCTCATTACAGAGATTGCTTACTAGACTGAAGTCCTAGCTGATTAAGACACAAGCAATTTTCTACTTCTGTGCCAATAATTGAGGTCAGTCTTTAAACTCCAGTCAAGGGATTTACCTCAACTAGCCATACTGGAAAATAAATGCACAGAGCTTTGGATTGTGCCGGTTTTCTTTGTAGAGGCATCTGAGAATATTCAGTTGCCCTTTCTTTGCAGTGAAGCCTGTATCAGAGCATACACCTTCCACTTCCTGGTGGTTCTTACCAGACATGTCTAGTATGTTCTCCTGAACATATGTATAATTCTTTTCTAGCTATGTTGGTTGGTTGTTCAGTTTCCTAAATTAGGGAAGTTGCCAGCCACCTTGGGCAGGGGGGTGCAGAAACAGGGTAGAATACTTGAATTGTCCTTTGGTTGCTTGGCTTATGCGTTGCTCCCTAAAGGTAAATATTGGGGAGGTACTTATGTACGTTACTCAAATTTCCGTATCAGTTTACTTTATGTAGAATAAATTAAATTGATGCCCCTAGGATAACTACCTGAAGCAGTGTCTTCTTGTCGCACACTTTTTTGTAGACTTTGAAGTCAGTGTCGGTTCAGCACCCACGTGGTTTTTGCTCTGCGTCTTTGTTGTCAAAATGAAAAGGAGCTTTTTTTTTTTTTCAAAGAAAAGAAAGAAAAAAAAGTGCAGTAGTACTATTTCAACTCACCAGTTGTATGACAACAACATTATGAAATAGAAGTCATGCAAACATGCTTCAGAATCCTTTCAGTATGCTTACTCTGTTGGGATATGTGACTTGTCTAACAAATACATTTGGGAGCTCTGCCCCACTTAAATATGCCATTTGCTCCTTTTGTTGTTCTTGGTTATGCAGCACATGCTATTGCCTGATGTGGTTGTTAGCCCAAATATTTCCAGTCTGTAGTGATACAGCTGTATGTACTCGAGCATTTATCAGTGGATGCTGTTGCCCTGAGTGTCTGTTTTAAGCCGCTTCTCCTTTTGAAGCTTAACTGAAGTTGGTAGTACTAGTTATAAAACTTAATGCAAATGATGAATCACAGAGTGGAGAAACTAAAACTTTCGCTGGGGAGTTAGTTTTTGGTTTTGTTGACACCTCCTTTCCCAAATGGTTGTTAAATATTCTTGTAGGTATGAATTGGAAGTGTATGTTTAAAAAATACAAGTTATGATCAGTAAATTTCTTGCATTTGCTGATGTTTATGGTTATAAAATCATGAGATCTGAAATTAGCATAGGGGGCTGGAGGAACAGAAATTGATCTGAAGACCAAACACCTGCTGAAGGACTAACATTTTTTCCTGATATGTTTCTCACTCAGAGCTATTTTGCAGATTACAGTATGTCCTTTATTTCTGTAGGACAGTTTTCATTGTCTGCAGAACATGTGTCTATTCAGCAAACTGTGCACAGTGAAGGAGTTTACATACCTTTATAAATTCTTGGGTATAAGGAGAAAAACTAGTCAATGTCAATTTCTCTGCTAATTTAATAATATCTGAGCAGGCAGAATGCCTAAAAACAAAATTTCCAAGCTGTCTCAGCACATGTTTGAACAGACAAAGGATGATTTTTGACATATGAACGGTTCTTTGCTAGTACATGGTGTCTGATCTGTGCTGCAGCTGTACTTGTCTAGTAATGATATACTGTGCATTTTGTGTAGACTTATTGATGATCTGTTATGTTTTGTTTATGTGAATGTTTTACAGTTTGGTTTATTGGTGAAATTTCTATTATAAAAATCCATGCAAAACCTAGAACCGGTGTTTCTATAAATGGTTCTTTTTGTCACAAGCATCTTCTCCCTTTTTTTCCATAGTGTGGTTAATGAAGATGCTGTCTAAACTTCATGCAAAATTCGTGAAACTTCTGCCCATTCTCTCCTGGCCAAACAAGTTCAGGAATTCACCAAATTATTGTAAAATGTGCTTTATGTGCACATAAAGCAGAGATTTCTATCCCAAGTCAAGATGGCCCAAACAAACTATTTCTTCATAAAACCTTGCTTCTTTTAATGTTTGTTCTTATTAAAAGGTGATGTTTTCTACCGACTTTACTACCTGACCATATATTACAAAATATGAAAGGAGCAAATTGTGAATTTTAGTAATACTCAGTGTAATTCAGTCTTGGAAGACACTGGCTATACTTTTCAGCTGTGTCATGACATATTACTCAGTTAATGCTTATAAAATTTTAATACATTTGTTCAATCCCTGGCGCCTCTGTGAAGTGGAAAATGTACTTATCACCACCACATATTGCCAGCAGGGATAAAATCCACCTTATTCATCATTAGAAATCATTACTACTTTCAAGTAAAGTATTAGCAACATTTCCTGTAAGTGCAAATCACATTCTTACCCAGTCAATGTTTCAAAGTGGGCAAGAGACCCTTTGTTCTTCTCATTTAAATTATGGAGTGTCCCTTAAGGATGGCAGCTTCCGTGATTGTTATTGACCCAAATATATTGAGTACTAAAAAAAGTTAAAAGACAACAAGTAATAAACACTCGTTTTGCCAATTGTGATCTTCAGTTGTGATCCCTTGGCCAGATTTTCTAAAACACAGAGAAAATAATTGACTTAATTAAAATGAATGCATGAAAATAAAATAAAATAAAGAAAGTAGAAGTGACACAGCTAAACGGAAGAAATCGGACCAAAAATCATTCGATATGGATCACTTATTCTTGCCAAATGTAATAATGTTGTCCCTTGACTTTTAAAGCTGGACTTCATCCAAAGGAAGGACACTTCCAGTTGGTACTCAGAGGCACTTACCCTTCTGCACAATTTTTGGCTTTGGTGCAAAGCACTAGTATTCCACGCCCTAGAGCAAGTATGCTGCACACTGTGTGTTCAGGTATTCCCGTGTATTTGTTTTGGAGGACAGGCTGTTGACAGACTGACTCTTCCCGCACTGTGCCAGTTAGAACTTGGTGCTGGTGCACTGCACATCTTTCTTGGCAGGGTTTAGTATCAGAATGCCTGTAAATGTAAAGCTGGATTTAGTTGACCATATACAAAATGTAAATTCTGTTAAATATGTACGAGCATTTTAAAGAATAAAAGTGGTATTTGAACAAATCAGAGAAAGCCAGTGTTTGTTAAATAAAAAAACAGGCAAGGCTGCCCCTTCCTCTGGGGAAAAAAAAAAAAAAGGTGAAAAAAGGAAAAACAAATTAAAGATCAGGTGTCAGCCGCCATACCAGTCAAGAATGCCAGCCCTTCCACATCCTACCTGCTTTTTTCTGTGCTCTAAGCATTCTTTACTTCACATATCTTGAGGTTTATAAATAGCCTCACACCCCTTTGCAGTATGCTGTTACCAGCTGAAAAGGATTATATAGCTTAATTTGGTGCTATCAAATGAATGCCATTGTAACAATCAGTTGTTGCATTTGTTAGATTTATGCGTATTTATGCGTATTTTACAGTGCTGGTAAGAAAAATAGTCTCGTATCAAAAGAGACCTTGAAAACCATTTTGTTTCAAACATACAAACTGTAATACTTTGCATTGTTCAGCCTTTTATTTTGGCAATAGTCAATGTAGCTAATCTGAACAGTGTTGTCAGGATTTTTTTTTTTAATGCTGAATAAACACTGTCTGGACAGAATTCTGCTACAGAAGAAAAAAATTGTTTAGGTGTGTAAGGTGGCGGAAATATTTTTAATACATTTTGATGTTTTGGGGATTTTTCTTGTTCCCATTTAATATGTAGAAAGAAAGGTCTAAGTCCAAACCTCATTTTTGACAGTGCTTTTAGTACATTATTCAGAAACTGATAAACATGTTTTAAGTATTTTGGTACTGCCTTGTGTATTTTTGTGTGTGTAGGTATATAAGTAGAGAATTTCTCATTAAAAGTCTTGCATTTTACATGGAAGGGTGATGTAGTGATAAGAAAAGTTGAATTTTGCAGTGTGTAAAACTAATTTTTCAGTTTCCTATCTTCCCTTTTCGTAAAAGCAGCCTCCTTACTAAAAAAAACACCTGCTTTCCCTTTCTCCAGCTTATCCTCAGCTGGGAATTTGACTTGCATTTTAATCCAGTGTTAAATATTGCATGACTTCTCTACCTGTTGTAGTTCTTAATTCTTGTCTCAGCTTTATTTAAAGGTGCAAAACCAGCATAAATAAATGGTCAGCAAATAAATTCCTGCAGAGCAGCTGTAGAAATTCTTTTTAACAGCTGTTGCAGCACTGACTAAAGAGTTAAACTTGCTTATCTAACAACTCATGTTATAGCCAGTGAGAACTGGGCAGACATTTCTGGAATATTTGTAAAATGCAAAATGATGCAGCTGGATTTCTGTTGCATACCTGGAATGTTTTGTGAAATATTTAATGGAGAAATGAAGACACATGCTTTAAAGATAGTTTAAAAAAAAGTGACAATGACAACAAGACGCCATAGTACAGTAAATACAGGAATAAAGTTAGGGGACTTGTAAAGTTAGGGGACTTGTATAGAAAAGCCAGATGATAGAGGGCCCTGGTTTCAAATGGTTATGTAAGGTAGGATTTTTTTTTTTTTTAGATGCTCATGGTTAAGTATTTTTTTAATGTTACGATAGCATCATTAGTAGTGATATGATATAGTCTCGTCAATAATGCACTTTACCAGACAGTCTATGTTGCTTTCATAAATACTTCATGAGACCTTACAAAAAATTACCTTGTGCAGATGCAGATGTGCTCTGTTGTGCTAGTACTGTCATGACTGAGGGCAGATCGTATGCCTATAGCTGCATGTACCTGCAAGTTCCCCTCTCTTTCTTTTGAGATGGAATTCTGCGCTTGTTGAGAAGCCTAGGAAGCTGTCAGCACTGACGTCTTTTTGGGACCAGTATTACATTTTAAGGGATCCATGGACAAAGAGAGGTGATCTAATAGCTCGTTTTTGCCCAAAGGTCTTGACTGCTCTCCATTTCTAAACACTGTCTCTTCATGCATCTGGCTGTTTTGTGAGCTGTTTACAGTTGCTAATCTAGTGGAAAAACGACTTAGCAACAACAAAAGTTGAGGATTTTCAGGTATCCTACTTACTGGAGTTATTTCAGAGCTCACAAGCCTGACGAACTTTACTGCCAGTTTATGGAAGAGTTGGGAAAAACTGGCCAAAGCTAAAAGGGGGGAAATGCTAGTTTTCTCCTTTTTGCTACTAGAGTCTCCATTGTTTTTGTTTCTTTCAGCTATAAAGACGATCAGCTGTGGGACTGAACAGATCTAGTAGAGATCTTATTTTGTTACAGAGTGACATTCAAACTCACTTGAATTGGTGGTTGCAATTAGAAACTAAAAGTAGTGAAGC
Source organism: Gymnorhina tibicen (assembly GCA_013399875.1). Lineage (NCBI taxonomy): Eukaryota > Metazoa > Chordata > Aves > Passeriformes > Artamidae > Gymnorhina > Gymnorhina tibicen. Next base: position 873,005 of record VXAZ01009925.1, read on the forward strand.
CTTGCTATTGGTTAGTCTGACTTGCTGCTGGGCTTCCCATACACAACTATTTAAATCCAGTAGGAAAATTTGAGTCTCATTTTATTTCTCTGTCCACTCACACTTAAATGCCAGGATGCTTAAACAGATATGAGCATGCACATAGGCATGAAAAATATGTAGTAGGTATGTTTATCTGATGATCTCCCTTTTGCTGATATACTTGATATTTCATCTTCTCTGGCCTCTACTAGTGGACTTCAGAGAATGCTGTCTTGTGTAGTGTGAAGTGTTTTGCCAGACAGCAGCTTTACCATCATCCTTGTCTATATTTTTTTGGACCTTTATAATTTTATTTCAATATAGGAGTGTTATACAAGTTGTACTGTCTTCCACCAGCAGTTACAAAAGGCGTAGCTCCTTCTTGCTCTTCCATGGCAAAAATGCTAAGGTAGCTCTTTTGTATTAGATAGCAACCTTTTTCATCACAGTAGTTTTTAGTGACCATGCCTTTATATGATTTCAGAGCCAGAATTATAACCAGGAATTATCATTTGAGTTAATCCAGGTTAAGAAAATCTGGATTCTTCTTCACTGTGATCTTAAGCTTTGTTGCCAAAGAAGACAAGGCTTGTACAGCTGAAACTTTTATGTGTCATTGTCTGTCATCCTTTCCAGACCTTATACATCTCTTGGCTAATTTTCACACCATTTGGCAAAGAGAGAGATTAAGATTACACAAGTTTGCAAGATAAGTAGAGGGTAGGTAGGAAAAGGAGAGACTGCTGAGGAGGAGGTCTACAAGGTGACCATCACCTCTTTAGGCATCATTGAATCCTTGTGGAATTGGGTTTTGCTGTGACCATGTAGACAGGTTCAATCAACATTTGTCCCTTCCTTTACTCCATAGAAGCCATTTATCAGCCAACACTCACAGTAACACATAAGCCTGAAATAAAGCTTTGCTATGGCTGGACTGTTCAGAGTGATGCTTCCATGTAGGTGTGCTGACACTATGGGACCGTAAGGCCTCGGAGAAGCTGTAGTGTAATTCAAGTGGAATTGAACTGGCATGATAATCTAACCTGGAGCCAGGCTTCGTTCTTTCTGTGGCTTGTGTTACAACAGGTTTACGCTTGAGGGGTTTTTTTGGACTATGGAAAAAGCCATCAGTTTGCATGATCTGCTAGTAGTTTTGCCCCTTTTGCATGCTATACAAGTGTACACTTTTTAGGACATTTTGATATCATAAGATCAAAATTATCCTCCCCATTGATTGCCTTCATACCTTCTTCAGAAGTCTGGGTCATTATGTTTTCTTGTTAGTGCAGATTTTTGTATTGGGTAAACTTGGATACAATAGAAGCATATTAGAGCAATAGGGTTTTTTCCTCTCCAGCACCAGTAATACAGTTGCAGTTAACTCTTGTACAGCAGTGCCTTTTATCTACACAGCTTATTCGTTTGCCTGTACAAAGAAGGCTAATATGCAGTATGTCATTTGAAAACTAGTTGTATATTGGTATTAGAAATCCCTCACATAAATAAACTTGGGACCACAGTCGCTGGATAAGTAGTAGTTAGTAGTGTAGTATAGGCTGCTGTACTTTGCTGACTAAGTGTTTCTCAGTCCTTCTAGGCATGGTCAGGAACCAAAATGAATATAAATTGAATAATAAGGCTTCTGTATAATGTAAATTAAAGTGCATTCTCTGTGCTAAAGTTATGGAGAGCTTAGTACAGATGTTTTTTATGAATTAAATTATCAAATATATTCAAAGGATTATTATGTTACTATGATTAATTTGAGAAGGTGACTTTTGAAATGTTGCAGTGCTCTTCTTTATCCATTTGAGGGCAGCTGTTCACCGATGTTAAGAACTGTGGAGAACCTGTCTGGGGTTCTGCTGTCTGCATTTTAGTTTTTCTATACTTGCAAATACTTCATTTAGGTCTCTCTAGGTCTTTTGCTGTTGGATCACGATATTAAAATGCCATGATTTTGCTTGAGTTTTTTTCCAGTAATGTTAGTATGCAAAACAACTCTAGAAGAAAACTCTGTAAAGTTTGCATGAACTGGTTTTTGGTGTTGGAATAATTTCTCAGATTCATGTCTTAAAACTACGGCCTTCCTGAGTTCAGTATACTGGATGAGCTAGTTAATTTTGTAACATTTGCTTCCTGGTAAATAGCTCCTAAAAAGCTGACTTTGAATTACTCTGACTGGAAGGTATAAAGCTTATTGCTGCTTTATACATGCTTTCATTTTACAGACACCTCTTCACTGGACTGGCCAAAAAGAAACAGGAGTCTTCTGGATTATTATGTTTACAGTTGAAAGTCCATGACAGCCTTGAGTTTAAAAATACTAGATTTTCAGGCACTTTTATGCGATCTCATTTCAAATGTGATCTTCTGATTAAAAGGACAGGCAGGCATTTAAAAAGAGCACCACTGGAAATCAGCCCAATTATATTTAGAAACAGGATGTTAGAGAAATGCTTTACAAAGCATTTATTAAAGCTCAGATTTTCATAATTTCACATTTGTCATGTTTATACATGTTCTCACCCCATATAAATGCAAAAATACACACTTTTAAAGATAAAAGCAACAGAGTGGCTGTTTAAGCTTTACATTTGAAGCTTAAATTAGAATTATATTTATAATAGATATGTATTGTACAAATACAAAAATAAGTGATATCTACTACATGCAGTGTATTTCTGACACTTCTGAGATAGTCAGCCTTCACCATTTTTGTCTTCTCTCTTACTGCTTAAATTAGACTGTGATTTCTTTTTTGGATAAGGACTTTCACTTATTAAAAGTTTATAACTGTTCAGCATTAGCCTGGGACTTTTAAATGTTACTGTAAGACAGTGATACCTACAGTCAGTAGTGTGTAGCAAATACAAGACTAAAAACTAGAGTGATGATACGTGGAAGTAAAACTGGGACAAGATCTCATCTGCTAGTGCAAATCTTTTTCCTGGGAGACAATGATAAAAACGGGAGGGGAAATAGACACAGGTAAAAACTAAAGTTTTTTCTTATTGCTATGGTAAACTATGAAATCTAGCTTTGTAATGTCACAAAATTCACAAATTGAAGAGCCTTATTTTGCCATAGCTTTATCTGCATAAAAAGGGGACTACACTAATTGTGAACATGATCCTCTTTTTCAGTTAGAATTGTGTCCCTGTGGAATAACTCTAGAATAGTTTTGAAGTTTCTGGGGAAAAAACAATGTACTACTGGGACTTCATCTCAAACCACAAAAGAAGAAGGGCTGACAATCCCGAGTTTTGTGTTTCCAGCGGTGTGAGAGTAACCTGTGACTCGAAAGTTGTGTGGTGAGCAGTGCTTGGAAAATGCAATACTTGAGTCTTGTTTACTCCCCAGTTGTATGTAAATCTGTAAAATAGGCCAAGTTATGTTCCTGTTTTGCACTTACGTTACGAGCTAATATTTTTTTTAAAAAAGGGGGGGAGTGAGCCTGTAAAGTAGTAAGATGCTAGGCTCTTGTATCAGCTAATAACAGCTGGTGATCTGCCACACTGTCAAATTCTTTCAGCAGTTGCTCAATGAAATATTCTTAAAACTGAGTTTATTCCAGCAGTTTCTCTTAGAACACACAATTCTGTGTGCAATGAAATGAAATATTGAATATTTATTAAAGGAGAAAGTAAGACTTGCTTTGTACAGAATACTGTATCTGATCCTGATCTGATCTCTAGTCATGTTTATATAATTACATTATATATTACATATTACATTTCGGTAAACTTCACACTTTGTTGGAACAATCGAGATGGTGACCAGTTCATCAAAAATAGAAAACTGTTGCTTCTTTTTGAATGATACATCAGTAGGGTATGTGAGTTGATCTCTTTTGAGCTTTTGGTTCTGTTCTTCACTTTAGTGATTCAAAGTAGAAACAAAAGGCTGCTGTTTTCCCTCTTTGGAGTAATTCAGTGAAATTTTCTTATTTGAATAAAACCAAGAATCTGAGACACTTATTCTGAAGCATTTCAGTCAAGTGAAAGCCTAGTATTTGTATAAAATATGAAATAATTCAGAATGAAGTTATAAAGTAATGCCATTACTGTTGTGTACAGGCTAATGGTAAACTGCTGCTTGGAGTTTATAGGATGAAGTATAAAGTAGGAAGTGTAAAGAGTCTTTTAGAAGAAAATGTATGTCTAAATGTGCTTTAGAATAACATCTGAATGGGATGGTAGAAAAGAAAAAAACCAGCCATCTGTGCATGAAAATACTGTGCTACCCAGCATTCTGTCACAGCTTTTCTGTATGCAACATCTGTAAAGAAATAAGGATTGTCTTGTTTGTCTGAGAAAAATACTGTGTTACAAGTAGGTGCTTACTGTAATGTATATGGACTCTCAATGAAATGTTAGGGGTTGGTGGTTTTTTGGGTTTTTTTGTTTTTTTTTTTTAATAAAAAGCTTTCCACATGCAAATGTTTGGTCAGGGAGGCCCTCTATATGCAAATGAGACATGCTTACAGCTTGGCTTTTTGAAGGGGAAACAAAGGGCTAAGTGGAAATGCTAATACAGTCATATTTTAATGCTGTCTTTTGTCAAGTTACATTGTTGTGCTCCAAGCATTAAAGCATTACTGCACTCCCTCTTTTGCCCTCGCATAATTATACAGTTAATTATCTTTGCTGGTTTGTGCATAAAGAGACTTGTAAGATTTCTTAATGGTCATTTATTGACTGTGTTTTGGACTGTACTGACTCAGTTCATACAAGGGCTTTGATGGTTTTTTGCATCTCTTATCAGCAGTTTCATATGACGTTTTCACAGGCTTTTGTTTCTTGCTACTTAGTTTTGCTCAAAAAGGTTTTCAAAATATGAATATGTTTTTAAGAAACATGTCCAAGTATAGGAACCGGAAAGGGATTTTGGGAACACAGAGACATTGTGGGAAAGCTAATTTGATCAAGAAATTATTCAAAACGGAAGTAAACTAATTGTGGAAAATCTGAGTAATAGACATTGCCGTTCTGGCTTTGTTCAGTGGAGTAAGAACATTTTTCCTGAAAAATGGCCCTCAGGTTTGTCGCTAAGGGCAGGCAGACCTCTCCCCACATCCTTCAAGAGATGCTATATTCTTGGAGGAAGAGCCCTCTTCCTTTGCCTTGGTGTGATGGCCTGAGCAAACTGGTACCCAAACTTGTGGGAAATGAGTTGGCCAGAAGAGGGAAGACTACTGTACCACTGCATCCTTAGAGCCAAAGCTGCCCAGATGTTGCTCCCCCTATGGTGGCAGGGAGAGAGGAAGAGGTGCAGACTGGAGTACCTGCACATGAGTAAGGAAGGCCAGGAGGAAGGAACTGAAAATCACATGTAGGTGAAAATACATTGATAGCATCTACTTTTATTAAATTAGCAAGTTTTGTACCAATTTTTAGGAGACTCTAATTTTTTCTCAATTTTTTTGGAATCCATTTTTTATTTCCTTTTTTAACTTTTGGACAATATATTATGTTTTTAGAGACTGTGGTTGAGGAACAGCAAAGTCCAGATCAATTTTTCATTTAATTTTATTGGCAGTCCAGGAGAAATCTGCTTGGGAAAGTGATAGAGTTGATCCTGCAGCAACACTGTTACCCTCTGAAGGTTGCAATCTCCTTGGATTCCCCTTCTGAAAGCTTAATACCAACTTATTAAAAAAACCAAACCAAAACAAAATTAAAAGAAAATTCTTCCTTTAAAGTGCAGGTGTAAGTGGCTGTGTCTACTAAAACTGCAGGCAGTCATGATTTTCTTCTTTTTCAATCTGCAGATCCCTTTTTGGAGAAGGGCTCTTCTGACATTGCAGGGGAGGTCCACCAGCTGTTTGACTGACAGGAGCAGTCTGCCTACCCCTTGGTAGTTTAATTCCTGTCTATACTAGGATAGCTTGCACTTCACTGAGCAGCAGACAGGTCAGGACACTTGGCAGGAGAAGGTTGAGAGACAAAGGCAGCAGGCTGTGGGGAGCTGATTCACCAGTCTGAAACTTAAAAAAAAAAAAAAAAAGTCATGCAACTTTAAAGCAAAGTTTTTAGCAATGTTCTTGCAGTGTTAGTAGACTCGACAAAGTAAGACCGATAAAATGTCTAAACCTGGGAAAACTGCCATCAGCCATGGCTTGGTTCCTGTTGATCTTAAAAGTGCCAAAGAACCTCTACCACACCAAACCGTGATGAAGATATTTAGCATCAGCATCATTGCACAGGGCTTGCCCTTCTGCCGTAGGCGGGTAAGTGTAAAAGTCTTTAAAACCTGGATTTTCATCACTTGGCTTGTAGCTCAGTGCTTTGTCATGGTGCATTCATTCCATGAGCAAGTACTTATGTCTGTTATTATCTATTCACTCAGGGTGCCATAGAGGAACTCTTTGGTAATTTATTTCATTAATTCTTGTGCTTTAATTTAATTAAAATCTGTACATGTTGTCTTAGCTATTACTCATTTAAAGGAACATGCCAGGGATTCTTTTATAGCTGTAAACCATGTAGGTCAAAACAAATGCTGTACAGAATAGGTGCACTCGTAAATGTGTATTTTGCTGTTATTCAGTCTTTTAGGTCATGAAGATAGTTAGGGCTATAATTCATTGAACTCAGTTCTGAATTGTACTGGCATATGCGACTTGCTGGATATTAAATTAGAGAATTTAGAAGTGTTAAACTAATTAATATTTAAACATTTTTAGTAAGAATTCTTAAAATATGATTTTAATACTTTTGTAACTCAGTAAGGGAGATAACATTTTTTGCTGTTACATAAAATAAAAATAGCATGTTACTATGTGGAGGTTGCGATATAGTTTATATATAGACAATCCTAGCCTGACAAACTATCACGGGTCTTATACTACAGCTTCAGGAACCGTATGAATTAAGTGGCTCTTAAAATACATTATGTGAGTTTTCTCTTGCTGCTGAATAAATACTGTTTCTGTTTGTTGATGCAAGTTTTAAAATCTAGCTCACCTTTTGTAAATATGCTGGCTTTCTTTGAATGTCAACTTGCTACTTTTTAGCAAACTTAGTTAAATTACAGACAAAATTTATATTTGACAAGATCATCTTGGAAGGTTTGATTTTTTTGTACTAGAATGTTTTTTATATGTAAAAGGTACATGGCATGCAGTGAAAGCCAGCCACATAATGTCAGTCTGCAACAATGCAAAATTTAGAATATATATATATAAACACACACGACTGTTTAGTATTGCATCATGTGCATTTCAGAAAAGTATTTTTTCTGAAATTAGATGTTATGCATATGTGTTTGTTGAACATGGAATAGGAACATTTCATAATATTGAAAGTGATAAAAGTAAGTTCCTGTATTTTAATAGAGTGATTTAGTTTTTTAATGTGATTTGGGAACTGTTCACTTGCAAATAAACATTTGGAGTATGTTTGGATAGTTTTAGTTCCTTTGTCTAGGATAAAGCATAGAATACAATGTAGAAGATAAGTTTAGTAGATATACTTCACAAGTCTTTTCATGGCTGTATTAATGTGGTGTACTGTTGGAACTTTAATGCTGATGTCTTATGTGTGTTTTTTCTGTAATGAGAAATATGATCAGACATCGACTTATCACATATACAAAAAAACCCAAAACAACCAATCCCCACCAAAATCTAAAGCAGTCTTCTCAAGATTTTGCACTGTTCCGAAATGACCAGAATTATCTCATTTGTCCTGTCCTACACCCCGTTCAATCAGTCACTTTAATGTTTTAGTTCTAGGAGGGTTTAGAAAGCTGTTCAGCATCTACTTTTCTTTTAACATTAGGACGAAGGAGAAAATTTAGAAGTGCTGTAAATGTATGTTTTACCAGCTAAGCTATCATCAACCTATTTATCTTGTATTCTGAAACTAACAATTCTCAGTATGATGGCTGCTGATAGTGGAAAATATGAGAGCTCCACCTTTAGTACCATGCCTTGCAACACTCAAAGCCTGCACGTAACTCTCAGCCATTACCATATTGGGTTCCTTCCCTGCTAACGCATGGAGGTTGCATACAAGATCTGAATGTAAAAGAATCCAATAGAATAACCCAACCTAATTTCTCATATCAACAGATGAGAGAGTCAATACTTCTGTTTTCTACATTTATTCTTTAATTAAATATAACAACAACCAAAGAAGTATTTTTATGCAAAACAGGAGTTTTGACACAAAGTCTGCACCAATATGCAATTTTTAGTTTTATTTTTTAAAAATTCTACTTTTCTTGAATAAGTAATGCATTGAATTATTTAGAACTTTATGTTCAGAGCTAAGTTTGATGTGCTTTAGAACATGAGCTACCATTTTCTTCCAGGTTATTGACTTGGCAATGTATCAATGACAACTTTTTTCGGGCTAGTGTACGATTGTGCCATTCAGACATTGACCTGACTTTAATATTGACCTTCTCCTTGTTTGAACTCATTTCTTCCCCTCCTTAATTGTACATTAGACCTAACAAAACATCTTTAAAATGTGTACTGTGATCCTTGAGAGTAAAAAATACTTCCGTTATGAGAGCTGACAGTTCATAGCTTCTGCATCCTCTGCATTGGTTATACTGGGCTTCTGTCAAGAAGTGCACTATAAATGGTCACAGGACTTAGCAGTTTGCCCTTATGCATTTTGTCAGTTTGCTCAAGTGGTTAAAACACTTGTCTGCAATACCACTAATCTGAATCCGGTTAAAAATAGTATTACTTAGCATTCTTTGTGTAGCGCTTGAGAATAACTTCAGTGCATAGCCCTAAAAGTACTGTACTTACACAGTAAATGTATGTATTCCTTCAAAGCTGTCATGGGAAACACTGGTGCACTATCATCAAACGTAGACATAGCCGTGGTCCTCTTTAGCCTTTGAAATATCTTTCATAGGCGCTGGAGTAGATTTTGCAGTATAAAGTGAAGAAGCAATGAATACCTTTTAGCTGGTATACACTTGGAGTATCAGATGTCATTTAGCTCTTCAGTGCAATCTAACTGCAGCTGATCATTGAACATACTTACCGGATAGTCACGTATGTCATGCGTGTCCCAAAATCAAGGGCTGCGTTTTGTTTGCCATGGTAAATACTTTCTGTTGACAAAAAATTGGTCTTTTTAATAACTATGTGTTTTTGCCTTTTTAATGCTCTTAAACCAGTAACAGAAGTATTTTTCCTTCTGAACTCTTATAGTTCTCAACTGTTTGAAAAGCTATGTTTAACAAATAGATTTCTTCCCTCTTTAGTTTTCCAAGGTACTTTTTCCTGAAATTTCTCTTGAATTTTCTTGAAATATCCTCTTGAAGTTTGCTGTATAACTATTTTATCACATTGAATATATCTTTTTAAGAAGTGCTAATAAGCTGGAGAATTTGTGAGAGTGACTTGTTCACTTGCAGCGTTCCTTCATTTCAAGTGGTTTTAAGTAGCACTGGATTGTTATAAAGCAGGGGTTTCAGTGTGCACCCTGTGGTATTCCAAGCTGGAAAAATCCAGGTAATAAATGTATCCATTTTCAGTGCCTGTAATCTCAAAACCAAGATAAAGCATTTGAAGCATTACTTTTTACTAGCCTGTGTTTTTCATATGTAAGAGCATCCACTGGTCTTACACATTTGTTACTACAGTAGAGCACTTGGAATGAGACTCCAGTTCCTTTTCCTTCCTCTGGTTGACAGGTATGCTAATAGTGTATTTAAGATACTGATGTGATTTATGTATGAACAGCTTCACTTTTTTGGACTAGTTTCTTTATCCCTTAATTTCTGTTAAACAAAACAACCAAAACACTCTTTTCATTGACAGTCAAATCTATGTAAATGTTTGCACCAGCAGTTCAACCAAGTAGTCCGTCCATTCAGTTTTTCAGGGAAATGTAGTCCTGAATTTTTCTGCAGTAAATCATATTTCTTGCTTGAGTACAGCACTTTATTTCATGGATGACAGTAAGAAGTTACTTAATGGACAAAAAACTATTTAGCTTTCTCTGAAATGATATATCCTCCCGTTATACACTTCACTGTTTTGCAGCTGACTTTGGATCAGGTTCTGAATAATATAAAAAATCTATTTTCCCCTTAAACAAAAAATAAGTAATTTCCCTTGGAATTTCTTACCATTTAATAAGACAGGACTGACAGAAGAGCATAAAGAAAAAAATATATTAAAATATGCATTTGTGTGTGCATAAATATGTATATGTGTACAGTTTTCTAATGTAAAACTAAAGGTAGTCTTCAGAGTCTGTCACTGGACAAATCAGAGCACTCCCAAATGCTTGCATCTTCTTCAAGAGAATTTTTGGTTCTGGTCTTCGTGGCTGGGAGCTTGCATTATGGCCACTGGTGCTAAGGTATCTCTTTGAGTGGCTGTGAGAAACAGCTTTCTTTCAAGGCTGGTTTAGCCTTTACTTCAATTTCCCTTGTTAGAAGATTTGTCAGAGAAGTACAGATCCTGGAGTGATGATACTTAACAGGAAAGGAAGTTTGTTCTTGTGCCTGTGTTTGTTTTTCCATAAAGAGGTGTGTCCATTGTTCTGGATTTCCAAATATTCACAATAAAGCCTATCTTCTAGATATTTTACTTTTCACTGTTGAATTCTTAATTTATAGTGGGTTTTTTTTTCTTGTTTTTATTATTTTTGGTGTTTCAGTTTTGGAAAGTCTTCAGAATGAAACAGAAGTACTTCAGAAGTTCAGCAGAAGGAAGTTAACTGAAAAGGCAGATGGTTTTGAGTGGAAAGATAGGAATACTGAATAGTTACAGAAATGAGCAAGGCTAAGCCTTCTGTAACATTCTGCCTAGAGGGTTATGCCTTTAGAAGATAAATAGTCTTGGATAATGAACTTCGTCTTCTTTTTTTCTTTTCTTTTTACACATATGCAGTGTCTCCACTCTGAATCTGCTCTTCCCATGCCTTTCATCTACTCACACAAGGGAAATAAATGTTTTTCCTGTGTGAAGTGGTAGCCTTGAAGAAAAAGCAAGATGGTACTTATTTTCTCAATATGGAACAGAGAAAGTCTAAAAATTATCTTCTACACCCTTTTCTCCTTTCTTTCTGCAATTCGCTCTTTCATTTTGCTTGCAAACAAACTTATTCTATGCTGTGCTTGAGAGGAAATAATATAGGTTTCACAGAAGTGGAAAGAAGTGTACAGATCCTCAATTTTCTGGTCAGCTCAAGGTGGGGTGGTTCAGCCTGGCTCAGCTGAAGTGTCCCGTGGTCTCCCAGGCAATGCTCACTGAAGTCTGCCAAGACTTACTGAAATCCATCTTTTAAGCTATGGATACAGTCAGATGTAGCCAGTGTTTATGGCTTTGTAGAATGAGATGCAGGCAGAAATAGGCTTCTCTCTACCCCTCCCCTTCTCTGGGGTGTTAGAGAATCTCTCAGCTTAAGATAGCCATTTGTAGGAAGAGGCACTCAGTCTGCTATTCAAACAGCCGCTCCCTGTATCCCCTGGTAAAAATAAAATTGGGAGCTAAACAGTGCATATCTAGTCCAGCCTGCTGTACTGGATCAAAAATAGTTGGACAATTTGCTTGACTTTATATTGTGGTTTGGTTGAGGGGGGTGTGTGTGTGTGTGTTTATTTGTGTGTTTTCAAACCTGGACTGCAACGCGTCGTAGTACTCCCAAAGACTGCTTTTTTCAGAATGTTCAGGGATCCTCTGTCACCATACCGACTCTTTGAGAAACACTGTTATTTAAATTGTTCTACCTATTTCTGGCCAAGATAAAAGCAGCAATCAGAAACTCATTTATATTTAACACTAGCTAAAATGTTTGTCTTTGTGGTTTTGATGCGTTTAAAACTTCCATTTCCTCTTGCAATGAGCAGTGCTGTCTGTTACAGACTGCAGGAGTGCAGATGTTAAAAGCATGTTATGATGATTCTGCAGTCAGTCACTTCCCTTCAGGAGGTGTCAGAAGAAAGGTTTCCTGGACGATTTTACTCCTTTGTGTGCAATTGTTTAGATGTCTTTAAAAGCCTTTATTGTCATACACTTTGAGCTATTCAAACATGCTGGACTGACTTTGTAAAAGGTCTTTACCTGCTTAAAGTCCATCTGTTTTGTTGTCTTGAACTGTGGAGGTTATAGCATCCAGCAGAAGAGGGAATGGGAGACAACAATGATGCCATAAATTGACCCAGCTGCCTCTTTGCTGATTGATCATGCCAGAGGGGAACTCATGAAATGTGTAATTAAATACTTAATGTATTGCTTTGAAACCTAATTGCTTTAACTATGAATCTCCCTTTTCTCTTTTTGCGGTCCCTTCTATCACTAGGTAAACACTTTCTGTCCTTCTGCAAGAAATGAAGGCACTTTAATTTCCTGAACAGGTCTTTTTCAGGTATGGGGGAAGAATCCTTTGTGAGGAAAACATTGCTCTGCTGTGCCATGAGTATCCTTAGTTCAGAAACACAAAGAGGGCAAATTAATTTTAACTGGCAATTTTTGTTCCAGTGTTCCCCAGATTTTGAGTCAAACTGAACTAGAATGACACTCAGACAAGACATAAGCAGGGTTGTAGCCTTAGCATCTTGCTCTTTGATCTCTGCCACTTACCACAACTGACTGGCTGTCGTTCCTTACGTGATGAACCCTTTCTGTCAGCGAATGATGATTTTGCCAGTTTGGATAGCTCCACTCCTCAGAGCAACAATCCCATCTCATTCCTAGACTCACTGCTCGGCCTATGTTTTTGTTTCAAACTCTGTTTAAGGCTCTGGTCTACTCTATCTCACTCTCCCTTCACCTAGTTTTGGACTGGTAATTCTGCTGTCTCCCTACAGCTTCTCATTGATATTCATCTTCTGTTAAAAGTGGGCCTCTTTCCTGGAAAACTTATTTACCATGTTTCATGATAATATTGTTTGAAAATAACAGTTTTGCATAGGAACAGCAGCAGTGTCTTTTCTAAATGCTGCTCAGGTATTTTATAATGTTTCTCATTTTTCTGAAAAGGCAAGAAAAAAAGCACCGGAATTGGCATGACTTTCCCCTTTCTTTATTTATTTTTAATCAAGAAAGCTTGTACTTTTAATTTGTTCTGGTCCTTAAAATATGTTTTGAGTAACCAGTTTGATTGCAAGGTTTCTTGTTAAGAGATTTGAGAAGGCTGCAGATCATTTGTGTGGTCATGTGTAGTTTGATCACATTTCAGAAAAACATCTCTAGTTACTTGCTCCTCACATGAACATAATTTTAATACTAAAATATATAATCTATGTACTAGGGTAATGGTTTTTCTTTAAAAATCAGATGATAGTTACAAACCGTACTGCATTTTTGATACACTGCAAATATATATGTTTGTGAAAGGGAAGTGCTGGTTATATGTAATGAAAACATTGATGCTGTGCAAGAAGGCAATACCATAAACCTGTTTTTAATAATGCTGCTGCTACTGTAGTGCTTGGAAGTAGTAGGCAAGTAAGATTTGTGTGTGGTGTTTTTCATTTGTTTTGTAGATCATATTCTAATATATTGAAGGACAACCAAAATTCTGCTGACCCTAAACTAATTGATAAAGCGAGGAGAGAGGAAGAATAAGTTAAAATACATTAAATATGCTAGAAGTCTAAATACATTCTTCAATATATGTTCTTCCCTTGTGAATTATCTATGTTTACCAGTACTTTCTTAACCCAGTTTAGTTTATATGTTGTATCAAAGGCACTCATAAGACTTGGTAAATGCTAATGTATTCAACTTCTTTATGAGCTAGGGAAACTTTTTTTTTGCCAGAAGTAGTATAGTAATGTAGCAAAGATAGTAAAATTTTGTGTTGTATTTGGTGCAACATGCATCTTTCTCCCTGTCTGTTTCAGATGGCTCATTATTTCAGATAGTATATTAAGTTTGTATGTGGTGTACGGCTTTGCATATCCAAGATAGTAAATTGGATTTTATTTGTAAATTGCGAAAAAGAGGCAACTTGTGTGTAGAAGATGCAGGTAGGTAAAAAACTTATTTTAGGAATCTGTAAATACATAAGCAGAAGGAAATTTGAGACCAGATTATTTTAATATTCATAACTTTCTGTGGAATTTCTAAAATTGCATTTTTAAGTTTATAATGTAGCTAGTGTATAATGAAGGTAACCAGTTGCAGCATACTGATCCTAGATGGTATCATGTGGGATCTTTCCTCATGATTTAGATGCCCCCATTTATGTATGGAGACACGGGTTTAAAAAGCACGGTTTTACTTGCAAACATTATTATTTGTTATTTATATATATACACACATCTATATATAATACTAAAATATATATATATAAAAGAAGTCTGATATGCTGTATGCAAAATTGTCCCTGCACAGAGAGTTTACTCCCTGTAGAGATGAAAGACAGAAGACAAAATGGGAATAGAAACATGATGTTGTTAGCTGCTGCTAACAGAAAACTGTTCCTTGGCTTACAGGCCAGGAACCTGTAGGTGACACCATACTGGTCTCTTTCTAAGGATATGCTCCTAACAGCATTTTACTTTTTGAAAATTGAAAAAGAACAGCAGAGAAAGTGCTACAAAGGTATTTTTGGTATATTTTTAGTGCCATATTTTTTCCTACTTATCCTGTGTTTAGGTACTCACTAAACATTTAAACAGTTTAGGTTTTGTTGCTCTAAGACAATCTGCACGGTGCAGTGTTCTGTAAGTACAAAAGGCAGTCTCTTCCAAAGCATGCTGCTATTAATAAACTCTAACACAAGATTACTTCTCATGATAACAGCAGCAGCTGGCAAGAATGCTTGCAATTTTAACATATTTACGGCACTGCTACATTCCATCTTGCATTTCTCCTATGGTACGTTGTTAGTGAAATTTCAGACCGAATTCTTACCATGAATTTCTTCATGGCCTTGCAGTCTTCCCTTCTTTTACCTTCCCCTCTCCAAATCCTGTCTACATACTGAGCTGTTGAACAGGTCCTCTACTGTATAGTGCCAGTTCTGTCCATACAGCTCTTACAGAGCATCTCTCTTTTCTTTCCTGCCTTTTTACACCCACAGTGTTCCTGTCCTTTGTCTCTCTGCTTATCCTGCAAACCGTTCTGGGAAGTAGTTTCTGCCCATGCACCACCTATAAGGAAACAAAGATTTATCTGAAACTGGCTATATTTCCTAAGAGAACCAGATAAGCTATCACGCTAAACAAAAGTTACAACTTCTAAAACATCTATCACTTGATTTTCAAAATACACGTATTTAGCTTTAAGTATAATAAATTCAGTATTAAAATACATGTCAATCAATTTCCACTTCCTACCCTTGCTTTATTATCTCCAGGCAGATGATAAACTCTCATAGTTGGTTCTAATTCTCTTCTCTTGAATAGCATTCAGAATAAATGCTTGGGTACCTTTCTCTTTTGGGAGGAACGTTTTTGTTTTAAACAGTAATAAGCTTCTGTTCATTTAATGTAGTAGACATGTACGCTTGCCACTTATTTGCAGTTTCCATTCACAGTGATGCAAGAAATAGGTAAGGTTATCTCACAGACAAAAAAAACCCCTAGTAATGCAAATCGTAGAAATGAGACTGCATCATCCCTTTAACCTATTGCAGGATCTGTAGTGTCTGTGCTATTTCTGACTGAGATTATTTAATGGTATAAAATTGCTTCCCATAGAAATGGTTAGTTTTCTCATCATGTTTGAAATGTCATTATGTGCTGAGGTCACTTTGCACTATGGAAATTTGACACTAATTGCAATTAATATCCAGATTTATTAAGGACACATACATAGCAGTGCTTCTTCACTTTAGAAAGAAAATGGGTTAGAATAGCAGCAGCTAATTTGGTCGGTGCCTAATTAGTATGAATATTACATGGATTAAAATTGCAAAAGTAGATTCATCTTGGGGGTTTGTTTCTTGATGTTTTTTTAAGACACACCATGTCCCTCCCGGATGGGTTAGAGAATGTTACAATTTTGTTGGAATTATTCCATTTAATTGTAAGATTAATTTGCTGTGTGTAAATTTCCTTTAGCTTCTTGTCCACTCCTCTTTTCTTGTTGCATAAAGACCTGGTCGTCGTGGGGGAAAACTTCAGTGAGTTGTAGCCATTCCCTCCCAGAAGAAGAAGAGGAGGCAGCTTGAACTGCTTGGTTCCAAGCTGTGTGAGTGATCGTGGGTGTCCGTGAGATCTGTTGGCACGGCTCAAGTAGCTTTCCAAATGGCTGGCGTCTTGTGCTGCCTTACTGAGAGGAATTTCTTTGGAGCATCTGGTTAACACGGATCACTTTCTGGCACCACCTCCGTTCGCTACATCTGTTCAACCTGTCTTCCTTGGTTTGTCTTGTGCATTCCCATGAAGGGTTGTATCCAGATGCAGCTGTCTTGCAGGCACAGCACTAAGCCCTGCGCCAGTCTTGAGATTTCTGGGAAGGCATCCAAACTTCTGAGTGGGTGAAGAGGAAATAGTTTCCTGTTCTGAAGTACTGACCCATTTTGATTTGAGCACACAAGTGAATGTTTTAAATGTCCAGAAATGCTGCATATTTGTCCGTTTATGGCCGTGTTTAGCAGGTCCAGCCTTACTGTTCTTGATTTAGGAAGAGCTCATATCAGAAGTGACCTGTTCTTTCTGGTGTGTGGAGAAAGTAAATGCTTCAAGACATCCTCAGGGAATGAATTAATTCCTGAAAACATGGCAGTCAGGAGAGGTGGGTGTGCAAACCTTCATGCCCCCTGCCCCACTTTTTCTCTTTCTCTCTTCCTGATGCAGAGGGAAACCTGCAGTAAAACTCTCACTAGTCATTGAAGTGTAAAAATATTAAAACCCGTAATTTGCACCTCTGAAGTGTCTTACTGACTTGTGGGACCTAATTTGTAGAAACAAGTAGCATTGGCAGCCCCTTGCAGTGGACACACAGACCATATGAATTCATAATTGCTGAAAATTTTCAGCTTATTCTTTGGGCTTCAGTAGACAATTTATGCCCCCCTGAGGTTATACTTATCTACCTAGTCATAATAGGTGCTGCAAGTCTAATAAAACTAATCTTTCAAGAGACATCTGTGTTTCTTTGCTCTCAGCATATTCTGTCTTTTGTGTATGTATGTTGATAGAAAAATTGAAACATGTTATTTAATAATTGGCCCTAAGGCCTTGTATTTTCTCGGTGATTTTAAGATTTGTAATTCAAATTTGCACTACTTAAGCATGAACACTGTTAGTGAGCAAAAAACCTTTAAATTGAACTGTCTTCTCTCTGAAGTAGCTGATCTTCATGGTATAAACACAAAAATGTCTAATTTTTTTCTTTTACGTAGTGTAACAACTGTGTGCATACTGTATAGTATTTGTATATTAATGTATTCTGAAGAAGGTAAATAGAATCCATTTTACAAAGGTACTTGTACTGACACAAATTAAACCTCAGTGGGGTGAAACATGACAATTATTGAAAAATAAAGACGTATATTATGTAGTAGTTTTGAATGTCATTTAAACTATTTTCCACTTCAATTTTAATTTGAGATTGCCTGTATATTAGAGTTTTTCTTCTTTTTTGCTTATCCTTCAGAACCATGAAGTCAGGACACCTATTTGTGCATTTTCATGCAAGAAATTAATTGCTGTGAGGCAACATGGGACACAAGCTTTTTTTTTGGTCCGTCTTTTAATCTCTCTCTTCACTAGGAGTTGTAAATTCTGTACAGAATTTTGAGAAACAGTTCATGTTTTGACGGTATGTGAACATACGGGGGATGAATTTGGAGTCTTGAGACTAAACTGTTGAAAACTTGAAGAATTGCCTTTTTTTTCCCTTTTTTTTTTTAAGTTTACTAGGAGAGCATTCCAGTCGAGAGGACATAAAACATATGTTGTCTTTGAAGAATCAGTGTGCCAGATATTGGATATGGCACTCCAAAGCATGTAATGACATGGATCAAAGATGTTGCCCTACTAAAAATCTAATATATGCAACCATCTTTGTGTTTCTAAAAGAATGTCAGTTGCTACTAAGAAATATGCTAAAAACCTTTCTGAACTTCTGAATTCCTTTGACAGTGCTTGTGAACTTCATGGTCTATTTTTAAAATACAAAATACAATATATAATTTTCATTCTGTAGCACACAATATTATAGCTGGTAGGCAATTGTTTCCTTTCTTCTTCCATTCAGAACTGGGGAGTCATAGCATCTCATTATCTAATACTACTTAATAATAGTCCTCAGAATACATACACAGATACAGATGCTCTTCTTTCAGGGAGAATTTTAAGATTTCCTTCTAGCTTCTTGCCAGTGAGGAGCATCAGTGCTGCTTCATAAGACTCTGTCCTAGATGGTGTGCATCTGTCACAGATATATCAAAAACCATATCAAACACAAAGGTTTTATCTGGCCTCTTTTAGGTGTGCCTTCATTAATGGTTTTCACAAATAGACAAATTGGTAAATTTGATACTATTAAACAGCAGAAAAAAACTTAAGGTTTGCTTTAAATTATTTTTTCTTTCCATTTTTATTATCTTATATTCTGACTTTAAAGTAATCAGGTATTTTTTCTGTATAAACAAGAGCTCATTTTTAATAGGAAAAATATTCAATGGGAAAAACCTTGCATGTTGTCTTATAATGTATTATAAATAAGAAAGCTTGGTTTTCCTTCTTCAGTCCTTTGCCCCTCACATCTTGAAAATAATGAAATAAAAAATTCTCCCAGCTTATCTTCTGTATGCATTTTCTGTTCTGTACACACAAGAGGGGAGACAACAACTGAGATACAGTTGTAAGCAGTAGCTTTTTATAAACAAATCTGAAAACTAAGGTAATATTGCCTTATGTACTTCCTTTCCCTGTTTCTTTCACCTTTTGGATGGCTGCTGTCATAGCCTCCAAACCTGGAAACAGCTGCTGCTAAGAAACCCTGTCTTTCCTTGTTTGACTTGGAAAACAGGAGTGGGTTTTTTTCTGTTAAACTGAAACGGAAAAAAATACTTCTGTTGAATGCTGGCCACATGCCTGGTTGCAGCAAGTTAGAAGTTGGAGGTCTCTGAGATAATACAGAATGTTTCCAGAACTGGACATGTGGGATGTTCAGACTAGTCCCTGGTGCAGGATGCATCTAGCATGAAGACAAAAGCAGATGAGAAATTGCCACTACATTTAAAGCGTAAAATGTGTTTTCTTTCTTCGTTTATTAATGAGAATGTTTGTGCTCCAATTTACAGCCATGTTTATTTTCATAAAAATAGAAAAATCTCTAAATCTGATTCTCACCTGAAAGTCAAATTGGAAGTGGTCAGGAGCATTTGATAGATTACTCTAAATAAAAATTGGAGAGATTTGTCTTCTGCAGATGCAACCTGAGCTGCACTTCTGTGGTCTTAGTGCATTGATTTAGTTTCTTTACAGTGGTTGCTCGAAGGAAATGGCATTTTCTGCTTCTCTGGTAGATGGTTCAAATTTCAGAGGCTGTTTAGCAATATTATAGTTATCACAGGGTGGAGGAAGCCATGCAGTGCCACTCTGGTCCCACGCTTGTGTCGTAAATGCAGCATTGCTTTGTTGGCTACAAATGACATGAGATATCAGAAAGTGAGACTGAAAAAGGTGGAACAGAAAAATGAGTTGCTATAGTACCAAGCAGCCAGAGCTGTACTGCTAAAAATGTGGCTGTTTCTGTAGATGCATGTCAGCAAAACAGAATATCTTCGTAGTAGTAGAAGGTATTGAAGTATTTTTTTAGTACTCCCAGGGTGATAGTCCCAGCTGACAAGAACTTTACATCATTTTTAAAAGTGACACTGTACATTATAGAGTGAAGTCTCTCAAACAAGAATATATTATTGAGAAAGAATATATCATGACTTGAGAATCCATTCATTTCTTAAAAAGAAGACCTGACACCGTGTTGGACAGGCAAACTACGCCATAGTGCCTTTTAAAAATCTTGTTTTATGCTTTATGCTTTGCTTGCAGAGTCAGAGCTGGATTATTTGTAGTTATAGAGATCTGACCTCTAGGTGCCATTAGTAGGATAGAAATACAACCCTTATTCTTAATCAAAAACCTTTCAATTAACCCAGTACTGAAATTGTTTGTCACAGCCTCTTTCATAGAGGAAAAACCACTGAAGAGGTCATGGTGGTTCCCCTGAGTTCAGCTTTATTTCATAGCTCAGAATGTGTTTTAAGGGAAAGATAGTGGGGTGATAGACTCTTTTGTGTAAAAAAAACTGTAGCCAGAGGAGAAAATAAAATACATAATGGCCCAGATACTGTCACTAACTGTAATAACTACTTTTCAAGATTTATTATGAAACAACTTCAAACATGTCTTTGAAGTCTCTTTGTTTCTACTTGCATGTAGTCAGAAGAGAAAACTTGAATTTTGTCTTCCCATTGTTAGTAGAGAATTCTTGGGATATTATCTTTATGGCTGTGGGAAAATGTGGTTTTTTGCTATACCTAGCATGCCATTGTTTATCTTTTTTTTTTATTAGAAACTACTTCTTGTAGCAGTTTGTTAGCAAGGGGATGCCCTACACTGACCTCGGTTAAGAAGCTGTGTAAGAAGTCCTTGTAAAGCTGCATTCTGACATACACAGTGTATGTGTAAACTCACAAAGACACAGTAATAATAATGTAGTAAAATCTGATGGGGAATGCTGTAAGTTCAAAAAACAGGCAATAGTCTTTAAGCATCCTTTTTACCATTATTGTGAAGCATGCAAATTGCACTGAAGTTCGAAGTTTCTCTGCATCAATTTCCAAAACACATAATTCAGAGAAATGCTTCGCACCCTTTTTCATAACTGTTGATAGGCCAACTTAATTTTCCTCTTCCTCCGTGAAAAGGTTGTGCTTGGATGCAGGTGACTTGAATAGCCTGGTAGACATGGGTTTAGTCCATGAGAAAATTAAATTATCATCAGACTCTGTTAAGCTAGGTAGGTTTTTTTAGCCTCACCCAGAGAAACGTTTGTGATGTTCTTGTGAACTATAGCATGTCTGAAATGTCCTGTGGATTGAATAAAGAGCACCTAGAAGTAAGAACTCTGATATTTAGAGTTATCATTCCAATGTAATGTACAGAATACATTTAGGATATTTTATAAGCAAAAGAGTTTCTAAGGCACATTTTGTACTTAAGACTATGCTGATCATATGTACCATATGAACATTTGTAGCACACAAAGTAATTTGAGCCTGATTTTTTTTAAATTGCCAATTTTACCATTCTACTTCATTAAAAAAAATGTATTTGGCCTCTGAAATGTAATGGTTTGTTTCATGGTCTCAATGTGTACCCTTTTTCTTTAATAGTGAAAAATATAATTTTGGATCACAATAGTGTTGAGGAAGGTCCTTGTCATCTTGTATTTCAGTTATGCTAATTTGTCATACTGTAGGAAGGGGTAGGAGGAACTGAAGTTCTTGTCTTGGCTTGAGAGAGGTTTCAGAATGCATGTGCTAATGATACACAGAGAGATTTGCCTCATGGAGATATGAGACACCTTTTTTTAGTCAATCAAAAGTTCCTGACTGACATTCTACTTAATGCTACCAAAAATAAAAGCCCATACATCTATCAGAACAACACATTTAGCATTAAATGGCAAGCAAAATAGCAATTGAATTTTAAATGAGAAGAAACAGGATGCTTGGGGGAGAAACTGTATTATTTAAAAAGTTGAGGGAATTTATAAGATGTATGAAATAGCTTAGATCCTC
Organism: Gymnorhina tibicen; assembly: GCA_013399875.1. Taxonomy (NCBI): domain Eukaryota; kingdom Metazoa; phylum Chordata; class Aves; order Passeriformes; family Artamidae; genus Gymnorhina; species Gymnorhina tibicen. The sequence goes on from VXAZ01009925.1 coordinate 894,721, forward strand.
ATAAATAATTTCTCATGCCATTAAGAGTTGATTCTCACAGAAGCTTTATTGTTCCATTCTTAGATAAAACTTTGTGTCATGGCTAAGTATATCCATGTTAGTATTTTTTTTTTCTTTCCAGAGAAATATTATCTGAATTGGTTTTATTCATCAATTCTAATCCACTGTGTAATCATGGTGGAAAATTTATACCTTTTTAAAAAGGAAAGGTCTAAGTATGCGTATCAAGGGGGAAAAACCTGGTTTCCCACTAAAGTAGGAGTTTGATTTTATTCTGCTTTTTCTCCATTGTCTGTGTGTTTTATTGGGGGAGCAGTAGAAAAACTTAGGAAATTTTCAGTTAACCATAATTACTATGTTAATTTTTAGTGATATATATATATATGTATTTATTTATTTATTTTACATCATGCAGCTTGTGGTGTTGTTTCTGTAGTGGACGTGAAGGGGCAGTGTAGTGCTGTTGATAAATCTTCCTCTGTGTTCATCTTTTCAATCTTTTGTGGAATGTCATGTTTAAAATGTGATTATTATCAGTTGTGTATATGTCCATTACTTGTAAGAAAGTACGATAATTCTTTGAAGTTAAAGAAATAGTCTAGAAATACCAATACAGTTAAGATCGTTGTTGTTTAAAATGAGTCACTGTTTTCTCCCTGATACTGTTTATGCTCATGAATATAGATATTATTCATGTTTTTTTAAGACTGTTAGTGTTTAAAGGTTTCCACATGCTAAAAGCACATGAAGATTATGGACAAGTGCTGTCAAAGTACAGCTAGACTTGAAATATAGAAGGGTATCAGCAAAGCAACTTTGACACCATTTTTTAATTGGTTGTTTTTTTCACTTTAAGTAGTAAGGTACATTTGAAGTTCTTATTCCTTGTGAATGGCAACTATTCTATATGAATTAATTGACATCCTGCAGAACTGAAATATTGAGGATATCTGATATATTTTTATCCAGTAGAATAAGTTGGTATCCAAAGGGGGCATTCTGTCAATGTCTCCTGAAACCACCACTGCAAGCAGAAAGGTCATCGTCTTGGGATGTATTCTCTGAAACAATGAGTATAGGTATAATCCTCAGATATAAGGAAGAAAAGATAAAAAGAATAAATTCTTCACTGTGAGGGTGGTGGGACACTGAAGTAGGTTTTCCAAAGGAGTTTTGAATGCACCATCCTGAGAAGTGTTCCAGGCCAATCTGAATGGGGCTTTGAGCAACCTGATCTAGTGGGTGGCATCTCTGTCTATGGCAAGGGTATTGGAACTAGATGGTCTTTGAAGTCCCTTCCTCCTCAAACCATTCTATGATTCTGTGATTATTTCTCTTGTACTGTTTTCTCAACAGAGCCAGTATTCACTCCAGTCTTCTCTTAAGACAGTGTTTTTGGTTGCTGTAGTTGGTGTGTTCTGTGCAAATGATAGAATAATGAAGATTTTGAGGTTAAGCTTTAAAAATGACTGAGTGTAGCTTTGACAACTTCAGTGACAACTTTTTCTTGCATATTTTTGAATATTTTAGGTAGTTGGGTTTTTTTCCTAGACAACTTTGGGTTTGTTTCTGTGAATGTTTAATTTTGTTTCTAAGTCATAAAATACAGGGTGTTAGAATATTTGTTATGGAGCATACCAAAAAATCTTTCACCATTCAAGTTTAAATCTTCTAGAATAAGTGGGGCTTTCCTTGTTCATTGGTGCTGCTTTAGCACCCCAGGACCATAGTCTGAAAAGCTAATGATACTAAGCAGCTCAGGCTCCTTTGAAGATATCAAGGCATACCTGGGTTAGTGGCATAGCAAACAGCCCTTCTGTAGTATCATATTCCTTCCTCCTGGAGTGCCGATGAGCTGAAGAAATATGTTTCTGGAAAGAACAAAAGTAATACTGGCAGTTACTTTTTGCATAGATTCAAGAATTGTACCTTCTCTCACAATAAACCACTTTAATTTGCTTAGCATTTTTAAGCTAACAGCTTTCATCCTGGTGCATATTAAACAATTCAGAGAACAGGATTAAAATAAGAACTGAGTGATATTTGTGCTAAGTTTTAAGTATAGAAAATTATGGGAATCGCTGATAGTTATAATGACTAATAATAAGTATATAGACTGAATATTAACACTTTTTTAGCCAGTAAGTCGTTTATGATTAATTAATCGTTATCTAATATTTTATGCACCTCTGTATGTTGAATATGTCTGTTACCTTTTTTTCTTTTGATAAAGTTTTATTAGTTCTTTAAGGTGCTTAAAAGATGAAAAATATTTTTAATGTGTGCTAGAATTCTCCAGGAAAGATCAAAGTACATGTTCTTTAACCTAAATTCAATAGATTTGACTTACATTAAAATTTGAAATTAGGTAGAGACTTCCAGTGAATGTCAATAGTGGGGGTTTTTCTTCTATTTATTAGAAGGTTATGATAGACATGAGCAATAAAAATATCATCTGCGAATACCATTGTATAGCTGCATGACAAGCTCTTTCATGCCCTGAGAAAATGGCTTTCTCTTTTTTGTTTTTGTTTATTCTGTGATCACCAGTGAAAAGAAGCCCGTAACATAGATGATTTGTTCTGATTAACTCTCTAAGTGCAATGTGTAAAGGTTAAAAGATTGTTTGCTTTCTTAGGAGCTTCACTGTGATGACCTTAGAAGTAAATATACCTTTTTCCCCCAGACAGAAGGATTCATTCTTCATTACTTTTAGAAACAATATAGTATTTTTACTGCAGTATGTCTTAGTGGATGAATCTTTGAAAAACGTCTTACTAGATTTATTTGTCACATAAGACAAATGTTAGGATGCTGAGGGATTGTAACAGTAAGGCTTTTTAATTAGGAATTTAAAACCCCCAAACCCTCTGTATCAGACTTTGACAGAGCACTTGCTTGGGCAGTGTCAATACACCATCTTTTCCCATGTTTTTCTTCGAAAGTGTTGGGCTCCAATTCTTCAAAAGCAGCAGTAACACTCTAGATGCCGTTGGGAAATTGCGAACAAGAAAAAAGTCCTGTACTTTCACATCAGCTTTGTGTATCAAAACTGCATGCATCTTTCACATCTGCCAGTAGACAGATGTGTGCAATTTCGAGTGCAAAAGTGCATGTGCCATTTTAAGACTTTATGCAAACAGTGTATATCAAATTAGCTACTCGTATAAACAAATACTCAACTGCATGCCTTGTATGCATGTCAGCTGAATGCTGTTACGCACAAATTTTCTTAAAAGCAAGTGTCTTTTATGCTCACTGCTTAAAAAGCTTGTCAGTGTCTGGAGGGTAGCGTGAATGTTGTCAGCATTTAAAAAAATGTCTTCAAAAAAATGGATAGACTGAGAGGGCTATTATGCAAAAAGTTAATAGATAATATGGTGCTTGTTGGTCACACATGCTGAAAGTACCAGAGACTGAAGTAGGAGAGTGTGTTCCTGTTCTTAAGGGCTTCCCCCACCCCCGGCCAATGAAGAGATTTGTTAATGAATGGAAAACTTTCATTAACAAGTTGCCTCCTTTAAAAACTAACTGAACTTGCAAATGATCAGAATAGCATTTGGCATATCATTAGTACAGGACGAGTAAGCCTTAGAAAATTTGAAGAATTGGTTCATGCAGTTCCAACAAAAGTACTTTAGAATTTGGGCTTTTCTTTGGTAGCCTGCGCCCCTTTGGTCTCTTTTCATTTTCTTGCTATCTGTGTAGACCCTTTACATTTTTTCCAAACCTCCCCCCACCCCTGTTCAATAGCTAATCTGCTAAATTCATGCTACAACTGCCTCATTGAGTGGATGCGTTGTTCTGCCCGCTTCGTACCAGCTTTGTTACTGTGCAGTATTTTTCAGCTGTTTGTGCTCATTACCATACAGCTGGTATTTAGAGGAGAGAGGGAAGCAGGCAGAAGCTTTACTGTCTGCAAGTATAAGAAGCTCTTTTGCAAATGGGGTACTGGCAGATGGGGCATGTGTTTAAACGGGTTTTGCTGATAACAGACTGCATTAAAAATCATTCTGAGAAAGTCTAAGGTCAGCCCCATGAATTCAGAACTTGAGAGGTATTCAGCTTTTGGAAGACCTTTATAGAATATTAATTAACCCAGGTCCATGAAAGTGACAAATGGATTGTTTGCAAAAATGTTAGATACCATCCTGCTGCCCCCACTTTACAGTTCATTTCCTTCACCATCTCCTGATTTGGTTTGTGGGCTTTAAAAAAAACCCATAGGATTGTACATACTGTGTTCGTGATCAGGGCTGTTGCCAAAACAAATGAGGGAACAAACAGTAAAATCCCAGACCTCATGAAAGGAAAAATAATTTTCCTTTTGATGTTGTGACTGAACTTTGCATTATGTACAATTATATAAATCTTTGCCAGAAGCCAACCCTTTGCATATACATGGAAATCGATTCTCTTGCTAGCAGAATGGGTAGTACTGCACTGGCTGAGATGATCTGAAGAGATAATTGAACAAAGTTTGTGTCTAGAACCAATACATCTTCTACTGGCTCTATTACCATAGCTGAGAAGGGGGAACAAGCTTTTGGGCCCTGGGACTTCTCTTCCAGGACTGCAATGAAAGCAGGAAATTATGAGGCTAAGTGCAAGCTGAGAACACGTGTTCTGCATTTAGACATATAAGTTAATCATTTACTGTCTGAAATACAAGGTAGTTGGTATGTGCTAGCGCAGCTCTATGTGGGTCTAGTACATGGCCCTTGTAAAAGGATCGTCAAATTCCTGGCTTCCTTCTGGAATTCGGTGCATTTCTGCAGTGCTCTGAGCCCCTTGGGACACCCAGGGGTGACTAAGCAGTCGCCTCGCACAGATGGAGTGCTCTGACAGCTGATGAAGGATGGAAACACTGGTGGGTTAACATTTCTCAGAGTACCCACACAGTCTCTGACCCTCTCAGTCCTAATCCTCCAGGAAGAGATACAGAATGCTTTCCGAAGCATTGAGCCTGGGACAATAAAACCATGGACTCAATGGAGCTATTGATTTCACGGGTTGCTATAATCTTGGGGTTCTTTCCCCTTGTTTTACCTCTTTCTTTCCCATTGGAGACAAACTCCTCCTTCATTACTAACACTGCCCTTTCTGCTCAGTGGGAACCAGAAAGTCTCAGATGTATACCTAAAATGCATACCATACCAGGTATACCTGGAACCTTATCAGCTCAACATTTTGCTCTCCTCCCCTTCCCCCATCTCAGCTGTATTATTTGGGGTAGTGAAAGATAGTGCTGCTACCCATAAACCTTCCTCTACTGATAATAAGGAGGCGTGGTTCATATGTAGATGTTGGTCCTGCAGCACAGCAAACCGTTGTAGTGTGTAAAGCCAGTGCCTGGCAGTGAGAAAATGAGCTCTTATTCCAGAGCAGTTAACAGATATACGTACAATTTAGGCCAGATTTTTATGTTCTTGAGGGAAGAAATCGAGATCCTTTTTACCTACTTAACAATTGACCAGTTTTATTTCAAGAATAGTTACAAAACATCAAGAGATTTTAAAGAACAGCACTGTTCAGCTGCAAAATACCATTGCTTCTCTATAGTGTGAGCTAACACTCACTTGGAAAATGTGATGTGAAGAGTTCTGCTTTGTACGAATTAGTGATCACATTCTAAATTATGCTGAGGGCCTTGAAGATTTAAACGCGGCTTTATATGTGTTCTGAGTTGCACGTTAAATGCTGTTCACTGCTTAGCTTCCACATTTGAGGCACATTCACTCTGTGTTTGTCAAGAGTGAAGTGGGGAATTCACTAACTGCAACTTGGTCAAGCTCTTTAAATCAAATATAATTTATTAGAATTTTTGATGTGTATTGAAGTACAGCAAAAAAAAGTAATGGCCAAAGTAAGACTCTGTTGTGATAGCTGCTGCAGCAGGGATGGGTTCCCTCCACCCCCTGAGTTTATAAACTCTAGCACTTGGCTTTCACACATCTGTCTTCAAATACAGTTACACGACAGTACAAGAAGAGGTTATGAACAGCTGTTGTCTTCTGAATCCAGCTGTGCTGTCTGGGGGCTTTATTTGCACACCTCTGCCTCCAGCCCACCTTCCTGCTTTCTCTCTCTTTTTACAATACTGCCTAGTAGTCTGCCAGAAATTATTTCCTTCCTTCAGCTTTGCTGGCAAATGGATCCTATAAATGATCTAACTTGCTTTAGGCAAAGTTAGTTAAGTTTAAAAAGCTATCAAAAGTGATTTAAGCTACCTGGAAAATGTTTTGCATGAAGGAGATGAAAGAGCAGCAGAGCTCTAAGGTCAGTAACCTCTTGCAGAAAGGTGGTAGAATACCCAGGGGTTAAACATCTTTAACTGGCCAAGTGAACATGTATCTGTGGTGCTTGAAGAGCAGATGTAAGAGCTGCTGTCACTGTAAAGGCCCTCCTGCAACTGCCTGTGCTAGTGTCACTACTTTGATTAAAAATCACATGCTGGAGGTTGTAGACAGACGTTCGCTTGGCTAAAATCCATGCCACTGGAAACCTTCATCTCCCCCAAGCAGGTTCCTATTGCCCCTTTGGTGGTAATTATGGCCTCACTGGAGCCAGCAGAGCTCCCACACTGGCTGTGGAGCAATCAGCCAGAAAAGCTTAGCCAGTTTAAATGGGTGATTTGCACTAACCCAGCTAATTTCACGTAAAGTGGATTTATTGTTCCTTTGGTTCTGCAGTGGGGACAGTAGCATCTTCTGTTGGCACAGCTAAACATAGGGAAGCCGTGCTACAAATGCTGCGTGGTGTCCAGGTGTGATAAATGGGCAGCTCCTTGAGTAAGGACCCTACTCAGCACTGTGCCCGACCTTGTGGCTTCAGTTTAGGTTTCCTGTGACAGGGCTTGATGAGTAGAGATGAAGAGAAGACTCTACAAGTATATTTCAGAAGTCCTTTTAACTAAATGAGGAAGGACAACTGTAAATTAATGTGGCAGTTTGTTCTTCCATAGCAGAAAGTACTAGGTACTTTTCAGGCTGTGGATAGCTGGTAACAGGGAATTTTATCATCCAAGTCTGGATGTTTTTAAGCATCATGTAACTTCGATGTTAATTTGAATTAAGTTGTGTAAAACTAATTCAGTGGGAGTGTTTGGATAGTAAATAATTTAAGCTTTCACTGTGAAAGAAGTCAGAGTGCATAGATAATTTTTTTGTACTAAATACAAAATTATTAAATTCATTGTGCAAGTTAGAATCTTCCAGATCTATGATGTCATCTTTATATTTGTGGTAGGGAATCTCAAATGACTGAGATTTGTGAAAAGCAAATTACATCTTTAAAGTCTGAGAATTGCCTCTGGAAACTTTTTGTATGTTCCTACCTTAAATATTTTGAAAAATGTACAGAATTCCTTTGCATTGTCATTTTTCTAGGTGTATTGTTTGTATTTTCCACATTATTTAAAAAACAATGCATGCAATGACTGATATTTACCTAATGGCTAGTGAACATCTGCTGCTCAGAACAGATGTACAGGTTTGAATGGGCTCAGAGATCTCCAGCTATCTATCTTTGCCTGTTACGCTGTCTACACTTGAGTTTTATGATAAAGTTTGTGGTAGGATCTAAAGTGCCCATAAGGTAATAGATGCATTAAAAGCTACAAGAAGTTTTCCTAATAAGCAGACGGAGAGCAGGCACCACTGTGGACAAAATAGAATTAAGCTCCATCCAAAACCTCATCCCACTAAAGATATTTTATACTGATTTGTTTCAAAGAAGTTCCTGATAAAACCTTCAGTGAACTGAAAGCAGTGGAGAAATCAATGTAATGAGCAATCAACATCTGAAGCAACTGACTGGCAATGAGAACACATCAAAGACAGTTTTCAGAGAAAGGGTGGAAATTACTGAAACTTGGCAGTGTTTAGAGACATTGTGGTTCTGTCTTTGTCATGAAGGGGTCCTGGATCTCCTGTACTGGGATGCTTCATTGTGTGTGCAACCCATGGGCAAAACCTAATTGTCAGTTACTGACAACAGAGTCCTCTTGGAGTTTTTTGCTTTTGTCAAAAGATTTTCTGCTTCCCTGGTAAAAGACAGGCTTTCAGCTCAGTTTTTCTGTTGGGAGTATTTCTGCTTTGGAGAGCTTTACTGATGAGCCTTCAGTGCTGGGGTTGGACAAATTGTCCAAACCAGTGAAGTTACCCAGTTTAAAAAAAATCAGTCCCTATCCCTGGAACCTGTTTTAACAGCTGTACTTTAAACTCAAGAGCTCAGTGAAACTTCAAGAGGAATAATTTTTGATGCTTAATATTAATTAGGAAACCTTCTCCAAAAAATGAGGCAAATTAAAATAATTAGGAAGTTGTTGTGGTGTTGGCCCTTCACGTGTATTGTTGAAACGTGAGCATAACGAGGTGTATGGCAGGTGGAAACACCATAAGGCAAGATATACCTGCAACAGCATAAAAGTCCTGCAGGAAGGTGGTTAGTAGCTTTATTCACCTTGCAGTAATCCACTTTGCTGACATATGTCCTTCTCTAGTTCTACATTGGTGCCACTCTGTTCAGTTTTACTCACTGAATCACCAAGTAGCTGTCCATAAGTTTGTTTAAATAAAGTTCTTGGATGTTATCCTGTAAATATATTATGTAAAGCTGTGCGGAAGTCACAGGTGCTGTATTTTTATATCTTTTTTTCGGTCTTGAGCAATCCCTGGAAGTATGTTCAGGTTACGAAGGATCGTATATAAAAATTCAGAATGGAATTATACAGCATGTTGCTATAAAGTCTCTTCAGGAAGTCCTTTAGCATAATCCCAACCCATCTCTTGTTCTCTTACTGTGTGTATGACTAGTGACTGTTAAAGTCACTTCTGTTCATGCATCCTACATTTGGTTTTGGGAGGGAAGAAAGTCCTGATTCACATTCATTTTGGACATGTATGAATGGAAAACTGAATCAAATGGATGCATTTTTTCAGCCTATCATGGTTTCCAGTATGTGGGGTGGATATACAGTGTCAAAGAAGTCAGCCTGAAGGCCTCCACTGAAAGAGAAAACCACGGGGAGTGAGTTATTCTCTGAGAATACTGTCAATAAAAGAATTGAAAATGGCCTTAATTCAAAGTAGGAATTGCAAAGAAACAAATACCCTATCCCCTCTGAAGACAATATGAGAAATACAAAGATATCCCCCATTTGTGAAACAGACAGACAAATTATTATGACAGATGTCAGCTGCGAATAATGGAAAGCACTTACTCTGGTCCATGTGAGTTTAGGCAGTGTGTACCAGGAGGAGTGAGAGTACAGCCTCCCTTGGCTGCAATGTGGGGAGACACTGAGGTCTTAAAACTATGGCTAATAGATTTATTCTGGTTAGCTGAAAACGTCATCTGATCAGGAATTTGTAAGTAATAGCCGTCATGGGTGCAGCTATTTCCAAGGCAGGAAGATAGTCACCTTCCTCTTGGTGACAGACATTTCCTATTGCAGAGTGCGCTCTAAATCAGATGAGAAATGTACATCAGACAGCATGGTTTACCAGGCAGAAATTGAATTTTGGGGTGACACCTGGTCTGTGAGTACCCATCCTCCCTGGTAATTCACTCAGTAGGCTGCTGGTTGAGCTTTTTATGTCGGGTGAATGGGCAAAGGGCAGCAATAAGATTATTCTTATTATTATTATTTGGTCTCCCTAGTTGTCGGGATTTAAGAGAGAGCTGTCTCACAAAGCTGGCAATAATCTAGGTGCAATATGTCATTTTTCATAGCAGGACTAACAGAGACAACTGCTATTCAGGCTGATGAAGATGGTGGTGAACTAGCTTCATGTTTCTGCCTCACCAGTCAGATCTGTTATTTCAAGGTTCTTTTCAGTGCCATCAGATTCAAAATGGTGATTAACATGTGGACCTGCCAATGTTCTTTTACCCACACTTGGGGAATACAAAGGAATGCTCAATTTAATTACAGTAAGTTCTTTCAGAAGGGATTTAAGAAGTCAAAGTTCTTCACTTACGTATTTCTTAACAAAAATCAGGATGGACACTTTGGAGATCTTAACGTGAACTGTGTTTTCCTTTTTCCCTCTGTGAGGACCAGTGCAACGGTAGGACTGTGTTTTCAGTCCTTCCAGCACAGCACCAGTTGATTCTCTGTGGGAGTTGTCATGTTTCTTATCCATTAAAGCAGACCCCTTAATAGCTCCTATCACAGCCAGGCAAGCTTTAAAAGTTCAGAAAGTCTCTTATGAGACTTGGTATTATACATCTAATTCAGACAAGTATGTCTCGCAATCACTATTGCATTGTTTCCAAAGAAAATACAAGAATTATCCTTTCCTCTCTGACGCATCAAAGCCCAGCTCATAGGAGAGCTAAATCTCCTGGCAAGAAGGTTGTGGTAAGATTTGCTATTCAGCTCTGCAACAGCCAATGTGCAAAAGCTGACTAAATACCATTGGATTGGCTGTCAACATTTAGCTGTGCATTCTTGACAGACTTTTTCTCTTTGATGTGTTCCCTCCACAAGGGGAACTGCGTAGGATGTATACAATCTTTATGATGCTTTTGGTTATTGAAGCTCGAAGAGTGATTTTTTTTTCTACAGTAGGTAGGAAGAACTACTATTGTCACCATCTGTAGACAGTAGGATGAGTAAAAAAGGAATTTCTTTTGAGCAACAGGTTTTCAGATGTGGTCTCATTGTAAAAAGAGAGTCCATTCAAAATACAGCGAGAAATCAATATTAAAAGTTTGGTTCTGTTTTGTCTGCAGATGTTATCTGTGCTATGAAAAATAAGTGGGGGAATTTTAGCCTGCAGGTCAGGATATAGTTAGCCTTGACTGCAGAAATTGTCACATGGTGGGAGTTCCAGAGAGCAGGACAAACATGTCTTTGATGCCGGGTCTGGTTTGCCTGCAGTTTCTATCTTCCATCTGGCATTGATAGCACCACCTGAGGTAGGAAGGTGGAAGCAGGACCACCCCCGTCGGCTGTGGCTGTTTTTAACATTGGTATTGGACAGACCTCAGAGTTTGGAGGCGTGAGCTTTGGCCCTGTAAAGGGCAGAAGCTTTGAGGCCAAAACAGAGCTTTTGCAGCTTCTTTTCCCAAAAGGAGGTCTTTTCCCCTGTTTGAGTTTGAGCAGAGTTGAAACTACAGGGGAGAAGCCAGTCTGCTGTCTGCTGTCCCTCTTTTAGTGGTGACACATGATGCTGGCCACAGATTTGTTTTGTGGTGAGTGCCGCTGTGCGGC